>PNEQ01002051.1:29384-47357 GCA_003012365.1 Medauroidea extradentata | reverse complement strand
ATGTTGAGGAAAATAGCAATTTTGCGCGACTCCGATTTTGACACCAAGTCCGATGCCTCTAGATAAATATCAAAAGCTTGTTTGAATTTTTTCCAGTTTTCACTTAAATTACCGCGAAGCGACAATTTTTCAGGGATATTGAACCCACTCGCCATGTTGAATACGAACGGCTGCGCGCCGACGCCGACACACTATTCGGCACGAAAAATAAATATGGCAAACATTAATCGACTGCTTATGCGCTCTCACATACTACTCATGACTTATCCTATTGCGACTGCGCCATGTATTATACTTCGTTTCTTTCTTTACTCTCCTTAATCACTGGTTATCTCATTACTTTCATGTTACATCGACCTTCATCCAAAACTTCACATTGTTTACTAACCTCACAGGTTAGCCAACCTTTACATCACTACAGGCCACAAACGTATCGGTATCGGTTACATCTGCAAAATGTGGTTTCAACACATCTATAGTTTTTACCCATACCACGCTAAGAAACCCCTGCCATACAGCCTCGCTACCAGAGCCAAACACATATGTTCCACCCAAACAGACCTTAACAAACAGTGTGAACAAATAGCCAAGGCCTTCATAAACAGTGGTTACCCGAAATCACTGGTACATGAACAAATACAGCGAGCCACTACAACTAGTGACGACTCAACCAAGCTTGGCAATTCTGAAATCCCCCTGGTTGTCCCATACCACGAAGGTCTGCACAAACTCAAAACAATACTGAACTGTGGGCACAAAATCCTGGCCTCCTCATCACTCACCCAAAACTTGCTCACTAAACCACCAAGGCTGGTATTCAAACGTCCCCCCAACCTCCGTAACAAACTGGTTCATCCCAAACTGCCAGCCATTACCACATCGAATGATAGAACCACCCCCAGGGGTTCTCACCCTTGTAATAAACCACGCTGCGGCTCCTGTGCAATAATCAACCTTCCACATCGTTCAATAGCAGACAGACTAATCAAACCTACCCCATACCAGGAAGCTACAACTGTGCAACTGAACACCTCATCTACCAGCTACAGTGCACTCACTGCAATGCAGAGTATATCGGCCTAAACACCAACACTCTGAGACAGAGGATGAATGGCCACAGAGCTGATGCCAAAAAAGCAATAGCTGGAGCGGAGGTTGATCCACATGAGAAGCCAGTTGCTGCACATGCAGCACTTCATAACTCCAACTTTGATTCCTGTTATACAACCAGAGTGGTGAGGACCCTACCACAGTTGAATAACAAAAACAAAGCAGAATTAAGACGCTGGGAACTGGCACATCAATACATTACAAAATCCAGACAGCCACCTGGCCTTAACCTCAGATAGCAAACCCTCACTTCAAACTTCCCGCCGCACCTTAGTTCGCCCTCTGGCCGCTAGGTGTACTGATTACCAACCACCGCTGGACAATAGACTTCAGTGTGCCTCCACTCACCTGACGAAGCAGATGTAGTCTGCGAAACGTTGTGATCGCACGTCCGCGGAGAAATGTGTTCGTCCTATGTGTGTGTGTTTCTATCTGCAAGTAGAATCCTGTGAGTACTTGTGCACAACTCTTTCTGTTTTAATTGTAATTAATAGCCTAGCGGCCTTTCCCGCCATTGTCCTATACTGTAAATTAGGTTAGAATAGTCATAGAAAGCCAGTTAAAATTGCATTGTAATTAGGATTGTTTGTTTTATGTGACTCGATCGCCAAACTTGGCTTAAAGTAGTTAATGTGTAATTTAGTTTTGAGAACTGGCGAGAGGTGCAGTATGACCAGAAGATTGTGGCATTGTGTCATGGCAGATTGACGCTTAACACAGCAGGGGAGGGAAAGTTGCAAAAACATGGGGTGAAAGCGAGCGAGCAGCCTTGAGCCGACGAGGGACACGCGGCGAGGATACTGTAAAGTAGGGCACCGAGAGGCGTGGTTACGCCCAACCCCCTGCTGTGCAATTTAATATTAACTTTATAATTAGTCATCAGAATTTTATAAAATTTTGTAAATAAGTTCAAAGGGATATTAATGTTAATGTGTGTGAATTTAAAAAGATACATTAAATTGATACGGAGGAATGGCAGGGTTTGTTGTCGTCGTTACCCATGAGAGACGCGATTGGCGGAAAGTTAAAATGGGGGCGGTCCTAGGAGAGTTTTGCCATGTAGGCGTGAAGGGAAAGTTAAGGGGACTCCTGCAGCAGCCTCCACGAAGGGTGGGCGTGTCGCGGGGAGCCATCGCCATCGATTGTAGTAAGCCGCGTATATAGAGGGATTCCGGCGACGATCTCCACGAAGGGTGGACGCGTTGCTTGGAGCCACCACGGACGATTGTGGGAAGCCGCGGAGAAAACAGACTTCTGCTGCGACCGATTCGCAGAAATTCGCGAGAAGACGCATATAAAACTGATTCTTGCTGCGACTGTCAAGAAGAGAGTGATATTCGCATCAGGCCGTGGTTAATAGATATAAGCGATAGTCAGTATAGCATATTATCAATTGTAGGACCGACGGAACATGTTCAGGGTTCCGAAGTATCAAAGTGCATAAACCGACTGTGTTTTTAATCAATAATAATAGATCCCCACACAACATTAAGAGAGAGAGGATATAACACAGTATCAATCTGAGTGGTAGATTTTGTGATATAGCATTGTGAAAAGGCCGTTTTTTGCCATGTTGGAAGGCTTGGAAACAGGATTTCCAACAAACGTCACTTTTTCAAAGTACTTTATAATCCTTCTCTGGAATGTGTATTCTTTTTGTAGGCAGGTATGCCAAGAAAATATATAACAGTTGTCCAAATAAACGGAAACAGATATTTCTAACTCACTGCAGCGAGTTCAACAGCCAGGGAGGCGTACCCCTTAACTCCTTTGCATCTGTCAAGTAGATAATGTGGCAACTCCGGAATTGTTGGATCTGGCAACGCTTTCGGGCTAGTCCACCAAGTCGGCCGCAATCAGGACGTCAGCTGTTCTGCGCTCACATTTTTCTGAATGACCTTGCGGTTCCTTTGTGAAGAGGTTCATTCATTAACACTATGACTAGAGGCCCGTGAAAATAGCATTTTGTAAAATTTCCAAATTTTCACTCATTTTAAAAACTTTCAATTTAAACATATACATCACACTTAATTTTTGCATGCATATTATGACCTCTTGTGAAAAAAACTACTATAACTAACAATTTTATGTACACTAAGTTTACGTTTCTCAGGCTACCTAAGTTGGTAATACATGGAAATGCAGTATACTTATAAATTGAATTTGAGCATGTTACACATCTCAACATTACACTGCTAACCTGAGACTGAATGTGTTTATCAAGAACATCCTTTTTTTCCCACTTGAGACGACAATCACATATACCACACATCAAAATAGAACTATCACTCACATAGAATTAATCGTCTGTGTAATTTTTTACCCGCTCAGAAATAGACACTTTAATCTGTGTCATCTCGAATGCCGTGATAATTACTGTCGAGAAAAACTTTAATTTTTTTTATTTCTCACTAGCTCTGACGAAAGCCTGCAAGCTGCTTCCTGTTTACAACTGCAAACACAGCTCAATCTCAAAGTACATCTGGGGTTGGGGGATGAGTAGGCGGTGTGTGTGTGTATGCAAAAAAAAGAGGGGGAGAGAGAGAGAGAGAGAGAGATAAGGTCAATTACAGCGCTATCTCATTGCAGGCACCATTTCCACGTATTGTATTTACCGCCTTGTAAGCCAACCCCTACTTTTGAAGACTACCTCAAGAAAAATTAATATGACACAAATGCAAGCCAAACTGTGGCTAGCCGAGAGCACATACTGAGATAACTGATCCCGCTGATGTGTCATGTCGTCAGTTGACAAGTGGAGAGCGATAGTTTAAAGATGGAGCAGGGGCGGGGTGGAAGAGTTGTAAAATGATGAGACAGCTTGTGTTATCGCAATGGGAAGGAGGGCGAAAGGGGAAGCAAGAAGTAAGGAACGTGCGTGACCTAGTTGCTATCTAATTCTCTCTTATCTCTTTCGCTCCATTGCATTTCACGGCGCCTGCCTCGGAGCAAAAACGACACGTCTCTGCACTCAACCAAAAAAATCTCCATGGTAATAAACTTGTTGGCTTGCGCTGATAAAATAATGACGCCTTTTAACGAACGTGGAACATACTGTTAACTTTATAGGCATTAAAAATTACAGATAAATACGCGCTGTCTGTTGTAACAACGTTATTTTTACATATTTGTTCCTAACTGCTTGTCCTGATTCGAAGCCGAGACATCATTTTGGAGTGCCTGAATTAAAATAAAATAAAATAATAATAAAAAAAAAAAGTCGGCTTACAATACGGTAGGTGCGCAGCATGCATGTGTGTGTGTGTGTGTGTGTGCACACCCGCGTGCGCACACGCAAGAGACAGAGCTCAGATAGCGTACGAAGGCAAATGGCCTTGGTGAAGAAACTGTATACGTCCACCAATATTCAGGCAGAACACGCAGTTATTCTTCCAAATAGCCACGTTGTCATTTGAGCTAAGCGAAAGCTATTCTGACTGTCTTTGTCCCTCGTGCCTCAAGTTTAACCGACGCCAGCTTACAAGGATGGTTAGGGAGGGGGAGATGGAGATAAGAGAATTTGATAGTTATTGTCCTTTTCTTTGTGCGAGTGTCCGGGCTATATACAATTTCTGTGCTGTCAGGCAAGCTTCATCTCAAGGCTTATGATGGATGGAAACAAGGCAGTGGGCCGATGCCCCCGGCAGCGCTGATAAAGATATAGATAGCACTTTCCCGGCTCACCCGGAGAATTTAGCATTTTATCGCAAATATAGTAGATTTTCACATTTTATCGCGGTTTTTTCGCATTTACGAAAATCACGGGCCTCTTAACTATGACCAAAGAACATTTTAAAAAATTACGGAAATGGATTATTGGATTGTGATTACTGTGTGAAACTTTCCGTTACAACACTGAACGTGCCACCGAGTTGTTTGTGTATTTGTATGCTATGCTAGTGGCATACAAATGTTGTATAAAACAAAATGTTAACCTCGGCAGTTAGGCCTAATTATTTTGGTTATGATCGTAATGTATTTTGTTGAATGAATTTTACTAATGCGTACAAATACGTACGTTTTTTTTACATCCATTTTGTTTGCGTGTAGGCCTATGTTGTTTTTGTCTCTTGGCACCATGACATTTTCTAACGTGTGAGAATGACACATATCACATTTAATAAACCAAAATTGCTGATTAATTTTAATGTTAATTAAATAAAATTGCAAGTAGTATTTAGTATATTTTCTGCATCAATGGTTGATAAAAGCGATTTATATATTTAAGCGATGAGTCCTCAAGATTAGCCATTAAGAACAGAACATGTCTAGGAATTATGAGCTGACCAGTAAGTATGTTTTTTATTTAACACATTTCGAAACTGTTGGAACTGAAATGTAGAAGTTACAAAAAAAAAAAAAAAACTTTTTACGCAAGAATATTATTACAGTAGAACCCAGTAATAACATTTTCCGGATATAAAATTTTCCTGCATATAATATCACTTTGCTATAGTCCTACCATTTTTACATAAAGCAAAATGCTTTCATTTCCTGCTAATAACAACCCTGCCATTTTTCATTTCCTGCAAACAATATCATTTTTCTCTCAAACAATAACCACAACTCTGGCAAAATTTTTAATGACAATACAGTAATACTTTAGATATAATAAGTAAACTGTGGACTAAAAACAACTATTAAACAACAAGTTTATATTTGGAAAAGTGTCATAAGCGTAAATTACAGTGATATTAGTGACTGTGATCCCAAAGGTGCCTATCCCACCGGAAGTATCTTACCAAAATAAATAAATGAGAAGATAGAATCAAAATTTAAAGAAATAAAATTTTTCCTTGATTATCAATTTTTTTTATACCAGTGAGAATTGGGGGAATTTAGAAATTGAAGAATCGAAAATTCCATCTCTACAAAAAACACAATTAAGCTACCATTCAACAACGACTCCTCACACAAGGCTCAATAAGTACATCTACATGGGACTTCAAGTCTTCACAAAATTTTGTGATACGCAAATTCAACAGACAAGAAGCAGACACAGCCATCTGACATAAACACAACAAACCCCCATTCATATGTCAGGGCTACGACATTGTGTCCGACTACGATAAACAAGATGTCCTAACATAAGAACTAGCTGTTGGACGCAAGCAAAAAATTCCGTATACCAACTTTTCGTCCTGCACACAACCAATATTACATTGATAACATCAATCAAAAAAGTGCGTGGACATTCGTCTTACCAATACGTCAACTTACATTTTATATAGAATACAATTCTGAACTGTTAACAAGTTTCTATGCTTATCGCAAAACATACGAAGCTCAACAACCACAATCGCATCCAGCCATCATGCTAGCCACTCCAGAAATCTCCACACAAACTGGAGTTATAGAATTCAAATGTAGACTCAGAATACAAACCAAATTAGACTATACCATCATAGGAGAACCTTATGCTGGTGATGACATTGTCTCTAGAGAGTTTATCTCCTTACCAATAGCGCAAAAATAAGAAGACTCGACAAAACAAGAATGGAGAAAATTCCACTGTTAACCTTTCACTACAAGATACATTATTTAAACAACTAAAGGATGATGAATATGACTACAGGTGAACGTCACGTCCTAAAATGAAGGGGTAATGCATTGAACTTGCTACCTCCTCAATTGAATATTCAAAAGTAAGGTGATGTGGAAATGCAAATACGTCTATACTCCATGTCTCCCTTCCCCTTAACTACGTCCTATACCCAAACTCCACGTTTTCCCTCTCCGACAATGTGATGAACCGTTGGGCATATGCAGACAGGAGTGCACTCCCCCATATGCACATATAGGTGTGTATATCCTTGTCTGCGTGTGCCTTAATGTCGTATATTGGTTAATAACCAATCACAAATATTATTTGTGTGTGTGGCAGCCAAGTTCTACTGTCAGCTATTCAGTTTGTTTTGATGGGATCAACATACTTTTTGGGCATCACCGATAAGAGCACAAGCCAACCTGCTAAAATAAACTATCCTTTAAGTAAAATAACAAGTTTTTTGTATTAAATAGGTTTCAACTCAATTTTAATGAAATTTTGGCTTTTTTTTGAGGGGGGGGGGGTTGGGCATTATAATTGGCCTATAAGATACTAGCAAGAACACGGCTATTGCGAGGACCGAACCCGGAACCATAACACCTCGTTATAACAAAACATTATTGTATTTACAAACTGTCATAGTGACCAAAAAATAAACAATGCAGATTCTTGCACATAAACCAAAAAAAATGTGGAAAAAGAAAATAATAACTTTCTACACACATTTTGTACCTTTAAAACATATTTTGAAAGCATGTGCTACCTACATTCAAGGCAGCAATCTAAAAATGCAAGCAGACAAGAGTTCAGGAACTGTTGCTTTGCAGTTGTGTATCCTTGCATTTTTATGGATGGCTATGAACAGATTGTATTAAACTTTTTATTTTATTGCATTCTTGCACAGTTGGCCCACAGTAGTTCCGTGAACGGAGCTCATTAAACAGCTAACCACCTGATGTGATGAAGCTGTCCCAACCTGTCAAATGATGATGTCATTGTGCATACTGAACAAATGACAACTGTAATCTATGTGCCTACTTGCCAGCCTTGGCCTGTGAGTGCAGTATTATACTTGCACCTATGCCTTTTTACAAATAATTTAAGTTCCTTAACTTATTTTTGACTCAAGCATAAACTCTAGTGTTGTAAACATAAAACAAAAAAATTTCATAAAATTAACACAAGTACTGTCTGCCTTCTCCAATAATGTTAAGAGTACCAACTTGTGCTGCCAATGGTGGCAGAATGTTTCCAATTTGAAGTAACAAAGCAACTACTGTATATGTGACTGGCTGTCATAAAAACAAGCATTGTGCACATACATAATTTAAAAATTTAACATTCCTTTGAAACCCTCATTCCCAGCCCTCTCCGAATCTCTATACATAGCACACACTGCTCAAATTACAATTTAATCAAGTTAAAAGTGATAAAATGCAGTTTAATGACCTGCTCCACATAACTATTTAGCATTACACCTAAAAAATAACATGTCAGTATTTGTAACAAATTAATCTGGATAAAACACATTCACAAGATAATACTGAAGAACTGTTTTCAACAGCAATTATGTGCAAAGGCTAAAACTATTGACTGCATTGAACTACAAACTTGAATAGACATTCTGTTTGTTAAATAATACCTTAATTACTGTATGTGCAATCACTGTGATACAATTCAACATATTAAAATTACCTTATGACTAACTGTTCTGAGATCAAAGCTATAGGTCTACATAAAAAACATTCATAAATACAAATCAATAACATCAATAACAATAACAGAACCAGTAGCCAGTCACTCTACTGCTCTTAAATAAGAATTACATCACAAAACACTTTAAAATGCATGTGCAGTCAGTAGCTCTGTTTTACTATAAATCAGTTGACTTTCTTAGTTTTAACGTCTTGAATTATAGCTACTCAGACAAGAAAAATAATAAAGAAAAATACAGTTTCCATTATTAATAGTTCAAAAACTTCCAGAGATATAGTAGTTTCCTTAGTTTAATTAAATTATGCTTGGTTTTCTCTGAACAGTCCGAGAGTTACTAATTACAGCATTCTACATGCTCTCCATTGAAAATTACAACTTTATTTTACCCTGAATCTAACATAACAATAACTTCTATTCAATAACGAAACTTGTTGAAATGTTTGACAAAATACTTAAATTCATATTTACTGGCATATTTTTCACCCTGACATGATCAAGACACCCTAACTTTGTTGCAGCAAAATAAAAAAAAGTAACTGTATTTTTTGTGTGCCAGTTCATGCAGCTGTAATTTGTCCCGTAACATCTAGTTGTTAACACTTCAGTTACATTACCGCTCTACAACTGCGGTGCTTATGCACAGTCACTGTAATTTTTTTTGGCATGACTGAATAATGGTAAAATACACCAGCTACATTGCAGCATTTAATTTTTAAAATATGTACATATGTCGAGGAACACAGTACCTACGAAGCAAGCCAAAAATTCACCATCCCCAATTTTTGCATAGCATTCGCTTTATAAAAAAGCAGAGTTGCAAATTAACTTCTCATGGACCAAAACTAGTAAAAATATGAATGTTAAAGCAAGGCAAAGAATGGAAAACTATTATACTAAGAAATACAACTTGCTTTCATCATTAACAAAAATTAGACATCACGAAAGCATATGCAGACTGATGATAAATGTGGACCAAATACGGCAGAATTTCCACATGCTGCTAAGTCAAACTGGATAAGATGGGTGCATACAAGTGTTCTTCTTCACACCACTAAATGTGATAAAACACAAATGCAAAAGTAATGTTTGCTATCACTGTTCATGGCAGAAAATTGTGGCCCTACACTATTTTTAAGAGAAAAACCACAATTCCAAAAGTGAAGTTATTTGTGGAATTAATGTCGGCATCAATGAGGAAAAGGCTCGTTGAATAACATATTAATGGACGACTGGATTCATACAGTAAGAGTTGACTGGCCTGATGCATTGCACTGCTACAATACCAGTCTTTTCTTGTGTTCAACAGTGTGTAAAAATATAAAAATTAAAAAGAAACGAAGACTGGCTTAGCAAATATTCCTGGCAGGCTGGCATTGCTGAAAAAGTCCTTCAAGGACAATGTTTGCAAGCTGTACCAAACCTGAATGGTTACCACAACATAATTCCTTCAGTAAAAATACTACACATTCAATAAAAAAGTCATGCTGGTGTAGAACATGGTTTGGTCAGATGTCTCCAGAAGTTAAAAACAAATAAATAAATTTAATTTTGAAACCATTAGCCACAACTTAAGAGTTAGTGGATGCTAGCTTTCTATTTACGTTTGAGGCATGGAAACGGGGAAGGCAATAATTTGAATATAACAAGCTCGTCAAACACCTCATCACTTTTAGGCGTGAAGGACTACACTAGCGTGTAGTGTTTTTCAATGACCCAGTCATTTTATTTTAGAAAAGTATATGGTAAAGTCCAAAACCGGTTTCTAACAATTTTGTTTTGGTTGGTACTTTCTTAGCTACAACAATGTGAAGAAGTCATTTTGAGCACTTTTGAGGAGGAAGGTAATTATGTCTTTAATTAGTAGATAGCATTTGTAAAACCATAGGGATACAGTTTGGAACTTGTCTTCTTTTCGTAGGTAAATTCATTGGAAACATTTTAATAGTTAACTTTTTAAACAATAAAAATATTTTTCATACCACGCTACAGCATAGCTTATGCACCAGGTCTACTAACTCTTAAAATAATTTACTACGAGACAGTGAAAGTTCAGGAAGTCACAGCAACCTTTAAAGTAAAAATGACTAAGGTCAATGTAGCATAGCTGATGAATAAACTACCATATTTTCCCATGTGCCACCTGCTTCCATTTAAGATCAGCACCCCACATTTTCAACATACTCTCCAGAAAATTTTTTTTTCACTATACAGTTCCAAATTAATTAATTGTCTGCTGTTCCAAAATTCAATTGTATAACATCCAATATTAATTCAATTATGTAAATATATGAACTATCACGTTTACCTGCGTAATGAACATTATAATTTAACTATTTTTTTACAAAAAAAAAAAAAAATGGAATCGGAGATTATGTGAGGAACTCGAAAAAAGTTTCCCCCACAGTTCTGTGTGTTAAATATGGACTAAAAAGGCAAATGACACATTTATAATGACTTGTTAACGGATTTTACTACTGTCGGTATAGTCTCTCTCATGTAAGTATTCCATATTTTGACAGCTCACTTCTGAGAAGTGTCTCTGTAAACAGGATTGTAGAGATTGTGCTTTTCCAGGACCCCATCTTTTTATATGTGGAAAGTTTAAGCAGAGTCCAGTGCATGCAACTAGAATAGTATCACAGGAATACTGTGAAATTCTCTTCCCCTTCCCCTTTCTTCATCTTTCCATCATTTACTTTATACAAAGACTATTACTTATTAGTAGGGAAAAATGAATATGTAGAGACGATCTCACCCTAAGCCAACGATAGTGTCAAACTACATTACAGGATAGTTTACTCCCTCCCCCCTTTTTTCACTCCCAGAATAGTTGGCTTGGCAGTGATTACTGATAAGAGAAACCAACTAGACAAAGTTGGGAGATATTGCGCTGTGGCTACAAATCAGCATTCCTAAAACAGCTGGCTTCTGTGACTATATAGCAGTTTTTTTGAGAACCTGACCTTCACAGAAGGTTATTAAGTAGTCATTTGATTCCTCTTACCAACTGGTTCCGCCACCCTTGATATTAATGGTAAATTCTCTTGAATGTCTATCTTGCTAAGTACTGTATTTATCCATGTACCGCCTGCATATTTTTCTCGAAAACAAAATTGCAAAGTTAAGATGTGGGACATACAATGGAAATTATGTTTTTTGGGCTAAATAAGGCTTGAAAAAGTCAGTTTTTCATACATTATGAACTGCTGGAAGAATATATCATAATAGAAATGTAAGTATAAAAACCATTTAATTTCCTGTTGTAGTACATAAGTAGTAAAGATGCAAAGCCGGTATTATTTTTATTCAAAACAACGGTCTAGCGTACAAGTTGTGGCGGTGTGGTTGTTGGTTCTCTATAATGCGCTGTTCTTGTGACACATTGGAACGTACAGAGAGACACTAAGACAGCATGTATCTAGATTCTTTGTCTCACTCGCCTAGTCCAATAAGTTAACATCTAGCAGTCATTCACAGTGCTGCGTGTGGCAGTGTGGAGAACCAAGACTAAGATGATATTTCATTGCTCCACCAGAATGAGCCACAGTACAGCGCACTCTGTAAATACAGACAATTACCAACAGAGAGAGGGATAGGTTGCTGCCACTGTGAAGTATTTGCCTGCCCTACAGTACGCCAGCCTGAATCTTCACCTTTGCTATTGTTCATCTTCCAACACATTAAGCAGTGCTGACACTATTACACTTTTGGGGCTCATTTAATTCTTAAGATGTATGAAATATACTTCGTATAACACACACTTTTATTCCAAAATAAAGGATAAAAATCCCGGGGTGCACACTGTACATGGAAAATGTAAAGTAAAAAGGTTATAGTCATAAACTATGCGAGAGGGGAGGGGGCACAAGGGAGGAAGAGTGTTTCTCACTGCCTAGTACTCTCATCATTACTGCTCTATCTTTACTTCTCCTTCTCCCACCCCCTCTTTCTTCTGTAACCATCACTGCTAAATTTTGTTCGTCTTTATACACGTTCCTGTTCAAAGTGTTTCACATAGGTGTTTACACAATACACATACTAAAAATCATGTCTGATGATGGCCAGAAGCTCACGTGCTTCTAACACTGTTAGGTTTAAATTGTCAGTTACAATGTGAAAAATTATTTTTGATGTCTCGTGATTGGGAATCATTCAGTGGCAGAATGGGGTAGTTCAGAGGAGAAAAAGCAAGCAAGCTTGTTGATGGCCTGACACAGTGAATGTCTCCTGTTATCTTCGTGACAAGCTAGAAGCAGCAGGCAATCAGCAGTGTGGGTGTGACACACATGCATGTGCCAGCAAGCAGCACCCTTGGCACGCTATTTATAGATAGCTTCTGAGAAGGCAGAGACAAGCCACAGCTATGGCTCTCCTCCACCTAGTGATGGGCAATATAGAATGATTTGTATAATTGATTGTGTTTCCAATTTACATGGAAGGAATTGATTAATCATATGGTTTCACAGTACGTACTCTGTTTTTATTCCATAACGCGACCGTCAATGTATAATTCCCGAGCAGGAGGCCCTTCAAACTGGAGTGTTGCGGAAGTAAGTGTACGGTGAAAGAGTGCTCAGGTTTTACAATATAATGGGTCAAGAAAGAGTAACACTGATTTCGATTGAGTTCAACTCATAAAATTGAATTGTATCAGGAAGATTCTTAAGTTAGTTTGTTTTGATTTGTGCCAAGGTCGAGTAAAATATTGGTTATTGCAACAAAAGATGTAAGAGAGTAATGAATGTGTAGAAATTCCATCTTGTTTAGAATTCTCGTTTTTTCATTATACAACCTAAGTCACAATACCTATAAGGATAGATTGTCGATGAAATAACTTCACACAGAGGAGGTTTGTATTTGAGAGTTGATAAATTGTGCCTAATGTTAATTGAAGATTGGTTCAAAATGAAATTCCTATTCCATTTTTGAAAAGTCCCTTTTTTTTACCCACTGACAGCTAAACAGGAACTTGGGACCAAAAAAATTAACTTGAACAAATATTTTTATTTTTAGTGGTTTAGACAGGGTAGTTCAGTAACTACGACAATAATGAAACTATGGATAATTTCGCAGGAACGGTTTCTTGTCGCAGCAACGAGGCTCGACCTGATTATTTATAGTTATAAAAATAAAAGCTTTCCATTTTTATAGATTTTGTGGTTATAAGCACTTATTTTTCTAAAATTCATTTTTAATTTTTTACTTTAAAACAAAGCACACTACTGACTAGTGTTGGACAAACAGACGACTACTAATAAAATATCTACTTGGCAAAAAATTCCATCAAATTATGACGAGTAGTTTAGATTTTATGGACGACTGAGGATTCCAGTCATTTGCTGGACATCTTACCTTTCTATAGTGCTTAATACTGACATTATTTTTTAAAAATATGATGTAAATAAATTTATCTCATACTTTTAAATAATTTAGTACAATTAGAAACATTTAAATCCATTGTAACCTAATTGCCTTATTTTCCCTTTACATTTGTCCACAAAATGTCTGATTTTACAGCTGACATAAATACCAAAAGTGAATTACTCTAGTGACTAATGTCATTTTATAAACCTGCCACTTCTAGTCTATTCATATGTATGAGCACTTTACAGTGGCCTCGAAAACCATGAAATAATGTTAACAAATTTGTATACTATTTTAAACCAATCAATCGACAAATTTCTATAAAGATAATAACGTTTAAACATTTATGATACTTTGCACACATTTGTTACAAAAGAAATATTTGTTGACGTGTAATAAATGAGTGAAATTTATGACTAAAAGACATTACAAATGGTAAAAAAGTTAACGAAATCATCTTATTAAAATTGAAGAAAACATGGAAATATTTTCATTAAAACATGTGTATCTACATATGCCTCTATAAATTACATACTACCACGATGAAATAATACTTAACAACCAGAACAGAATAAACATTAATGAATGGTTACCCACAATATCTTCATTTGGTATCTTTAGTTACTATGTTTCAATTCACAAACTAATCACAACTGTCATCAATCAAAAACTGATACGTACAATATTTCTGTACACATTCCAGTGTAAATATGCATGTACTGTATCTCTGTGATTTTTCACTTGATTCACACACATAAATTTTCTATGTGTGTACGTGTATGTAAATATACACACACACATGCACACACCCATGTGCGCACACACACATACACAATACATAAAGAGGAGAAATAAGCCAGTAAATATGGTCTGCCCTAAACCAAGTTTCTTCGTCAATATTTTAAGATTCACATTAAAATTAGAAGATACATACCAGAGTACAATGGAGGTTGATAGTTACACACATTGAAGGACAACTCATAATTGAACAGAAGCACAATACGCGACGTTTCGCTGAACAAGTTGGCTTCTTTTGGCGAATAGTAGGTAAGTACTGTACGATGGCGGCTGGTAATTGGTTAACCTAGCATCCAGGAGGCAAACTAGGGTAGGTGGCAGAATTGAAAATAGGAAAACAAGGTGTGGTAGTCGAAGGTTGAGACTTGGTGGTTGTCTGGGTTTTGTTATGTATCTGGTGGGTTAGTACCCACAGCCATAAAAAAAACATACAACCACTAGGCCTCAACCTCTGATAATTCTGCCACCTATTCTAGTTAACCTCTCCTGGCAGCTAGGTTAACGAATTATCGCCCATCATCTTACAGTACTTACCTATTCTTCGCCTGAGAAAGCGGACTTGTTCAGTAAAATGTCGCAAATTGCACTCCCGCACATTATGCATCTTCCTTTTGTGTACGTAGTGCAATTTCAATACTGAAAATTAAGAAAAGCAATTATGAAAAATTTTTATGAAAATGCAATTGATGGTAAGGGTTTAGGAACAAAACTGTATTCTAAACGTGAACTATTTTTCTAACTACAGTAGAACCCAGATTTTACGAGTGTCCATAATTCCCGAAAATACTGTCCTAAAATTGAGGATCTCATAAAATCGGGGTTTTCGTTATACTGAGACCCCAATTTAACTAGACCCTCAATTTTACAACAGTACTGTCAGGAACATGCAACGTATTAATATCTGATGCCGTAAAACCGAGGTTAAGCTATAAATAGTTAAAACTGCAATTTTTTTTAAAGATTTTCTGACGATTTCTGATGATAGCCACGTAAAATCGCTGCTTCGTAAAATCAGGTACTCGTAAAATCGGGGTTCTACTTTATCAAGCTCTATGGTACTCTGCAAGTGCTAGTGTATCTTAGACTTTAATACGTAATTAACTGCCTAGTAGCCTTTCTTTCTTTATCAACATTTCAAGTTTGCATGAATTGCAGTAAACTTTGCGGGAAGGGGGAAGGACACTGCTCCAATCTTCTGAAATTTACCAGTAGTTTTAATTCAATTCATAAGGCAACATGTTTGAATAATGGTAAACATGCATATGCCCCTGCAGTTTGTCAAAAATTACACAAAATCTGAAACCTTTTTGTGCTTTGTATATTTGTTGGTGGGATCTGAGAAGACAGCAGACCCTGCCTCTGTAGGCATGTTAGTCCTGTTGGTGGCAAACTGCACATTCAAATCTCCAGTCCTGACGAAATAGGGCTTATAAGGCTGGCGTGCTTGGGGCCCAAACTGGTCAGTTTTCTCCTTGGTAGTGTGGTTACGTTGTCGTAGATGGGCAGGGATGTCAGTCTCGCTCACCTGCAGCACCTGTGTATTGGTCACCTCGC
This sequence comes from Medauroidea extradentata, assembly GCA_003012365.1. Taxonomy (NCBI): domain Eukaryota; kingdom Metazoa; phylum Arthropoda; class Insecta; order Phasmatodea; family Phasmatidae; genus Medauroidea; species Medauroidea extradentata. The sequence goes on along the minus strand of PNEQ01002051.1, from coordinate 31,267 downwards.
AGTCTATCTGCATCATTGTGAAGTGCTCTGCTGATGACGAGTCTACAAACAGTTTATAATATGTATAAACATTGCCCTGTAAATGTAACCACAACTTTATGATTAATAATGCTGTAGTAATTATATTTCAAAATGTTTGTCTTACCATTCAGAGAAAGTTCCGGCAACACAAATGACATTTTTGGTCTCAAGGTTTTGTTATGTGCCAAAGCAGGCAGTAACAAATGATCACCAGAAAAAGTAACAAGATAGAAGGTGTCATCACGACGATGGATTTTCTCGAAGAATGGCACATAATTGTACTGATGTGGCCTCAAGCCATACAATTCTACTTCATTGGTTGGGGCTGGAGGCTTCCGAACACTACGACATAAAAAAAAAGTGTAAACAAATTTATCTGAAATTTAGTTTTATTTGACTCTTAACAAAGACATGAACATTTGGTCTGAGTAAATGTAAATTTTCATGAAAACACTGTAAATCCTCAAATAAACAGAATTATTACTAATATAAGTACTGTACACACTATTGCAAACAAAAATGCCATCAAATTAACAATTGTGTTTTTCACCTTTCTACACAAAATACTGATAAATGAAATGTTGCTACAAGGAAAATAATTTAGACAAGTATTAATAATTTACATACATAATAATCAACGCTCTTACATACAAGTTTACTGACAGGTAAAACTATTTCATATCAACTGTATGACCCATGTTAAAGAACAAATAATTACATGCGACGTTTCTTCTTGGGCTTAATTTTGCGTGGTGGAGGCTGCGAAACAAACAACTCTCCCATAAATTTAGTAGGTGGTTGTGATGATAGCCAGTTGTCCACTGAATCAACATCCATGCCAATCCATCGCCTCAATTCACTATCCAGCCTGTTGAGAAAATAATTCATACTTAAAAATCAAGCTAGTACAACTGCATGCTCATACTACCACTATAACTTTCAAATACCGTACAAACCCACGTACCACCCGCCCCTGTGTAAGACCCGCACCCTGATTTTTAGAATGACATTGTGGGATAAAAAGTTTTGGAACAGATCTGTGTGTAGAAAATCATTTTGTATGGGAAGGGAGTTTAGTTTTAAACAGTCACAAATATTAAAGAATTACAAAGTAAAATGTATATTTTTTTGGTCAAGATGTTTAATAACAATGACAAATAGAAGCCGGGTGAGTGCTGCGTGGCACTGTAGCGAGCGACAGATAAGATCAGACTGGCACGAGCGTGACCTTGCCAGCCCAGCTGTTACTGTTTGCTCTCACTCCTGCCTCCTTGTCACGCGCTCGGCAATGAACGATCGATAAGGCACGCGTCTCAACCCAGTCACGCAACGATTTCCGGAAACTTCGCTGCCGCACCACGAAACGCACGTCTTTCCCCCGCTGGCCATTTGTAGTTTGTCTTTATTCTTCCTCCAATCTCGCACACACGATTCGTCGACATCGAATTTTCTTCCCACAGCACTGTTACCGAACTCTTCCGCTTCACTAATAATCTTTAATTTTTCCGCATCTGTGAATGAACGCAGCCTCTTACGACTCATTTCTACTTTCAGCTATGAATATACGTATGAAACCACTCGGTACTTAACGGTATGTGCTGTGCTTCGCTATCACGCTTGAGATGTTTGTACGACCGTGGTGCGCAGCAAGATGCAATGTGGCAACACCAAATGGAATGTGAACTTCGCTGCTGGCTCTACCTCCCACCCCCTCCCCCACCCAACTCGCTTCGCTCCACCCGCCCATTCCATCCTATCTTCAACCGTCTGCACAGTGCACAACACAGCCGCGCGGCTGACATAATTTCACATGGTTATCACAGCCGTTACGTGAATTAATTAAGTCATTCGTCAAAAAACTA
>PNEQ01002051.1:0-28384 GCA_003012365.1 Medauroidea extradentata | reverse complement strand
TCGTCAAAAAACTAGGGTTCACTCTACCTCGCACAATACCTTGCTTAAGGATAAAGGTGGCAAGTTGTACTACGGCAGTGCTTTTTCGTCAGTGCAAAAACGGCCCAAGTGCAGTTTGACCAATGTACCACCCGCACCCCACTTTTAGAAACTTATATTTTCGCAAAAAGGTGCGGGTGGTACGTGGGTTTATACGGTATTACCAGTAACTTGATCTAATGCTAGTACACCACAGTACAATACAGGGTTATAAAATTATATTTAAATTTTTTTTTTATTTTCTTATGTGAGATAGACTAAGGGCCGTATCTATAAATGACTTTTGGGAGCCTGCCAGATGAAAGAGCTTCCACATCCATTTGAAGTGTAAATATGGCAACATAGCCCCAATTTTTCTTCCTTTGGATAGTACGCAGAATGAATATAGGAATGCTCCCTACAACTTTCGATAGTGTTTTCTGACATCTCACCACATTTCACGTTTGTTGTTCATATCTGAGATGATGTTATTGTCTTTGGATTTTTTCAGTGAGCATAATATTGTGTTTGCATGGAGAACAGTACAGGTTTTAGAAATGCTTAAAAACTATGTTTTTATTATTCAATAAAAAAATACAAGAAACAGAAAAAAAAAAAAACTGTGGAATAACCTATCGCTATCACACGAGTCACTTGACGAAAGTACGAGAACATTTTAAATTTAATTGTTTATTTTTACAGCTGACATAATTATCGTAAGAAACTAACGAAGATATTATGATCAAAAAAGTCAAATAAAATGTATACATATAGAAAACGTTTTCATTAACATGTGTTTACCGTAATTTTCACACAATGCTGTTATTGTTTCTATGCAAAATTGTCTCTTCTTCTCAAAACAAAGTTACAATAATTGCAAACATATACACGTGCAGTAACAGTAAAAAGTCTTTCTTGTAGCAAACCCTCCGTGGAATATTACATACACTTTAAACGGATCTGGTATATTTAACAGTAGCTTCTGTTTATAGAAAACTTTCATATACGTAATTCATGAACTCATTCCAATCAACAATAATTTTTAAAATGTTGTATTTACTTATGTTACAAGTATCGTTTGGCAGGTTATTCCAGAAAAGATAGCTGCCGTTGTTATAAAAAAAAAAAAGAAAACAGCTGAACAGGCTTTCGAATCACAGTCTGACCACATTCACCTGAAAATGGATGCCTCTTCACATCCAGGCAGTCAACCAACCAACGAAAGTGTGTGGATAACAACCGAAAGCCGTTTATAGATACCGCCCTAAGAAAAATATCCCCCTAATTATGGTAGATAAATGTAACCAGGCTGCGACAGATTACAGAACATAATGCACTAGGCCAAAATTTTAACAGTATTTGTAATTAACTTTGTTGTATCCAGTTGGTCCAACAGGCTGTGAACTTGAAAAATGCCCCTCACCTAGTGAACTAGAGCACACATTAGGTGCTGGCATGCAGAACGCAGCAAGCAGAGCAGACTACACTGACTACTACATTCAGGGGGGCTACTGAGACTGCTCTCAGATCTCGCACAATTGGGCCCTAACAGTACGCTTTTCATTTGTAGGACTCGTCCAAGGTTGGCTAGGAGAGTACGACAGTCGTGGAGAACAAACTAGGCTGCAAGTGTAGGAAGTATTGGGGCAAAAACTGGGGGATGTTTAGCCTACAAATGGTTTCTCCAGTAATTAACCTGACTCCCTACAACAGCACTTTTCCCTTGCTAATGGAAAAGTAGAGGGTAGTTTAAGGTATGAACATGTCTGAGAACGATATGTATGTGGTTGTAAGCTTTAACAGTGAAGTTTTCTGGGATATCAACAGATGGCGACATGTATTTGTTGCCTCGATCATCTTACTCATTAGTTGATGGAATTTGCATGTTGCCCGGACATACTATTCTGTTGGTGAAACTTTCTGCCTAGGCTGGCGCGGGGGTGATGGTGTTTAGTTGCCCGGAGGACTCTGCTCTTTTATCAGCTGGCAGAATTGTACTATCTCTAACTATGACACATACTGAGACAGAAATAATTGGTGATGTTTAGGATACATGGTGAAGATGAAGGTATCAACCAGCAGTAGAAACCTGGGAACAGGTCATCACTAATCCTTGGCCCACCTTTATAATCTCACCACACGTCACACTAGCCTGACGTGTCCATATTGGGGCTTTGTGTTGCTCAAGTACTTTTTTGCATTGTGACCTGCTGTCAAGACAGCTTAACGATATCAGAGGCCACCAAGATTTACTATAACACTGATGCGTAACAAACAGGTTAATTCAACTTTGGCAAGAAAATCTTATACCAAGCTATCTAGGGTGTATTCAAACACATAACACATTAAAATCACTTTAGAAATGTTTAAGAACTAGTGAGTTAGTAAAGGTGCTTTAATTTACCATATTCAAGCAGCTGAAACAAAATTTTCTTAAACAGTAAAAGCTTTCAGCTACTGATGAAATTAATTACTTTTCTCTCTTGATACGGAAAAATATTGTTCCAAATGTGTTACTTGTATAAGAATTGTGTATTAGCATTACTGGTGGCATTAAAGATATGCCCATAATGGCCAGCTGTCAAATATTTCTGAAATTAGTTACAGTATGTGATAAGTATGAAGTAAGATTAACTTGCCTAAGTTAATTACACACACTGCTCTGTGTACACCCATTTCCAGCAAATTTCAAAATTTAAGATACTGTATCATGAAAACCATAATCACCTGGTTACATTCAACAACAGTGAGGTGGGTCATTACAAAATCTCTTTCAGGTAACTTAAAAATTTTGATTCTAATACATTAACATGTTATTTTGAAACAAAGATAATTATTGTAGTCCTGTAGTTATCTTATATTTTAATTTTATTAGTCTTTATGTCTCGTCAACAGTGTGGTCAATAGATTGAGTGAGTGAGATTTTGGTCAGCACTTATCATTGAGGTCTTTAGCACTGGTGAGGGGTGAAATGAGGTGAGTATGGAGCGGCGCCGAAATGAAGGAGCAGGGGAAACGGGAGATCCCCGAGAAAAACCTCCCGACCAGCAGAATCGTCCGGCACAATTCCGACATGCGAAAATCCGAGGACCAATTCGCCTGGAATCAAACTCGAATCGCCTTGGTGGGAGGAAAATGGTCATCCACCACAGTCCCGAGGTCATTAGAGATGGTTACAATTGTACTTAATGATATGATGTGGTATATAGTACTGTGTAGTGTGTATAGTGGTGTAGTGTGGTGTATATACAGTGTAAAGAGTAAAAATAATAAATTAAAGTATACACAGTGTAAGTAAACAATGTGTGAATGCACTGTGTACTTGTGTAGAATGCCATAATAACACTTCTGTGTAGTTGTGAGTGCAAAATAAAAATTGTGTTGCTGAAAACTTGGTACTATGGCTGGCTGTACCTTAGAAGTTGAATTGAAAATTAAAATTCAATATATGCTCCCACCTTAGGGCAGGGTCACATTGTGTGTGAAAAAAGGCCAGAGTGAAGGATGGGTCAGCTGCTCGACTAGTGAGACATGCCCGTCACCTGTCCAGCCCGAAGAATTAATGAGGTGAGGTGAGGTGGGTGTTGAGCAGCAACAGAATGACAGAGCAGAGGGGACGGCAGTTCTTCGCGAGAAAACCCACTGGCCAATGGCAACGTTTACCCCATTTTCCACACACGAAAAATCCGGGAACAAACCTGGATTGCCTAGATGGGAGACAAGAGGTCTAACCCCTCGACCACTGCGGCACAGATGTTGAATTACCAATAATTTATTTAGCTTGTTATTGCCACACCACAGTCTCATTAACTCCTACAGCTGTTAAATACTTACATAGCCGACTTAAATGTACCTATTATGTTGACACAGCTGACATTTAAGTCCTAAAACAATTTTTTCATTGAAACAAACACCAATAACCATGACTTCAGCTGATTTAAATGTGCCAAATATCCTACATACTGAAAATGATGTGAAATATCCCTCTGTTAAAAGTTCGATTTCCGTTATAATTAAAAATATTGGTCATAGATTTAAAATTTAACGATATTTAGTTCAACAGTGACTTGCCAGAAAAAATATTGTATTTGCTTTAAAATTAAAAGTTTCGCACATACACTATATAACTCTTAATATGTACTACTTTACTTGGAATTGTATATTATAAATGGTGATGTACATTTTGCCTTGACTATAACTACGACTTAAAATTTTGGTTGATCAGATATCTTGAAAATCTGGACCATGTAGGCCGGTTACATTAAGTCATATAAACTGTAATGAAATTATCACCACAAAAACTGTGTTCCTCGAATTGAAAGGAAATGAGAATCTTCAGGAAATGCAAAAAATATATTGATATCATCCTTACTGTGTTGGTGACCTTGCTACTGTAAAACACAGAGGCACTTATTAAAGCGATCAAAAATAAATTCACATAAAACACAGCATACCCGCCTTGCAGTTGAAGCTGATCTCCTTTACCAACCATTGTTTGCGGCTACTTTGAAAGCCTTTGCAACCGTTACTGTCGAAAATATAATTATGAGGAAATTTTGAAACATACTAAGACTATTAAGGAAAACTAATGAAATATAAATTATATAATACACATAAATAAAATGGATGGTGGCCTAACATACTCTGTTACAATAACTCACCCTAACCTACTTTACAAGGTACGTTTAGGAAATGTTCAAACATTTGCCTAGAAAGATTTCTGGAAACCATGGAAAACCAAAATCAGAATAGGAATAGAATTCAGGTCACACCACATGCGAGTCTTACAGTTGCGCCATCTCGCTCTGTTCTAGTAGTAGTTGAGTGCATTCTTCACAAACGTAATGTTTTCAGTTCCTTGGATTTATCACAATGCAAAGAAGATGCAAAAGGTACGCATGAAGTTACAGCCCTATCATGTACAATACACTGGAAAATAATTATTTGAGAAGCACTTTTAGGCACAATGAAATGTTACAGAGTGTACAGAATAAAAATACATCTACATTTGTGTAATCAAGTACGTATGTCATAAATTATGTTGGAAAGACAAACTTAATCCCACACAAACAGTAAATACAAAACCAATACAAATGTATAAATCCATATTTTAAAACAATCAAAATTAAAATGAACATAAATCACTTTAGAAATACCATTTTGGAAGGTAGAAATGGAGATATTTTGGTCATATTTTGTGAGCTACTAAATAGGCTGTGGTAAAATTTTGAATTTTGAGTTTTGACACAGTTCAAAATCTAAGCTCTAATTTTAAAAGGGTTAATTTTTGTATGTCTGCCACTTTGGAAGATAGCACTGCGTGAACAAAGCTGTTTTCTTATATTGTATACTGGGAACTAAAGAACTAATTTTAATAAAATTTTAGATGTTGACAGTTTATAATCGAAGTTTTTTTTTACACAGGTACAGTTTAATAATGTAGATTTGTCATTTTGAAAAATTCACAACATGAATAAATATTTCAAATGGAACTAGAGAATGACTGGACAAGATGCAACCAAATGAAATACTTTGACAGTTCTTTGTCCAAAATTCAATTTCAGTGTTCTTTCTTGTTGTACGCCCAGAATGGTATACGACAAATGACACATACCTATATGAAGATGTTTTGTCACATTCCTACACCAAAATGATTTATTGTAGCAGTTTATGGGTTTATTTGCACCCAAATTGAGAAAACCAGGCTCATTAGTTATGCTGATCACTTCTAGTTTAAAACCTTAATGTTGTTTCAAACAAGTACATAGACAAATAAGAAAAATTTACATAAACAGATAGAGGTAAAAAAAAAAAACCAGTTTTCCCAATGGAAAACCAAAAAACTTCAAATCTAAAGCAAGTCTAGTTCAGATTGGTTTTATCTATGAGTTGCTTATTTATTTATACATTAAACAAATAAATATTCAAGAACTAAAGCTGCATTTAACATAAAACAAAACCCATTTATTACAAGCAAAGAAAATATCATTTCCTTTTAATACTACAGTACCTGATGGATTCTGTTTGGTTTATGGACATTGGACACGTTGGATGTGCTGAACGATTTGCAACAGTGGAAGGGCTGATATCTGGTAATCCACGCTTATCCACATCAGCCCACAGCAAAGACCGTCCATGCCTAGCACTCTGATACAGAGGTGGTTTGGACTGTACAGATTGTAATGTGTCCTGAGAATTGTACAACAGATTCCTGAAATACACACCAAGTTTAGTAAACAATGCTGCGGAAGCTGTCCCTTACAGATATAATTCATTGACGAGGTGCTCAAATAACACAAACACTTTGCATTACTAAATAATACTCCAGACTTTTCTTTATAGCAACAATGATAAATAGTACTTCTCAGCTACAATATTCCCTGGTATATTCAGACCAACACTGACTGTAGACCGATACGTGCATAGGCTGCCACATTTCTCTTTTGTTTACGAACAGTACAAATGTACCGTAAATAAATTCAATTAAAATCATAAATAAAAATAAAGTCCTTGCTTACACCTTATTCCTCAAGTCGTTTTAGCTTTTTGTCTCTATTCACTTTGTTAAATAATAACTGCAATAAACATAATTTACTGGAATCTATGAATAAATAAAGTATAACATTAAGATTAATTAAAACGTATGTTAGAAACTGACTTCATATGACACTGACTAAAAACACTTCACTTGATGTCAAAGCATTGCTAGAACCTTGTCAGTACAGACCATGACTGGGTGTAGTTTTTTGGTCAATGTAAATTTTTCGTCTATCTGCGTTGCAATGCAGCATGTTCAAAAAACTACATCCAGTCATGTACTCCCATCACACGACTCTTTCAAAGATCAATACAGACTACACAGACAGCTATGTATTAGACTCTTCAAGGCAATGTCTGTTCTTGCCATACAACCTTGGTCTTCTGAACATGAGTAAAACCTCATGATGCCACCACCTTCACGAACAAGTTATGGCATGACCTTATCCTACACTTCCCTCTTTCAGCCCCTAAGGTGCAGAGGAAGTCTAGCATCAAACCTAACTTTAAAGTCAATTCATATATGGAGGCATTTTTGTGTTATCTTCCTTCGTAACATTTATGTTGAAATATTAGCAATACACAGTTGCTGCTTTGTCTATTGCTAAGAGCAACTGAATCTAGTCACTGCCCCTCAATAACATGATGTTGTGCATGTAATTATGTTCTGCTACTGTTAGTAGTAATGAAATGCATGCTGCTGATAATAAACAGTTTCTACTCTTAACAGCTTCTATCTCTTCATTTCCATTGAATTGTAACAGGAACACGCTGTAGCAACAACCCTATTCTCATGCTTCTCCTGTTTCAGTAATCTAGAACAGAACTATATAAAGTGAATATTTCTTTCTCCTGCTGCAGTGTGTACGAAAACACATTGTACACTTATCTTCTAGCTACCCTTAACTAATCTGCTAGTTCATGTTCCCACTAACTACAACAGCTGCAAATGTAGGGTACTCGTAGAGTTAACAGATAAGCTGTTACACACGTCAGGAACTGGCCGTACGAAAACCTTCAGAGATGCATATCAGTGCTTCCCAATTGCACACCTACTAATTCTTCCCAAGTAGGCAGGTACCTGTACCACACGCCTGGACACTAAGGATTTGTTCAAGAAAGAATAATCTAAAAAATCTGAAATCCTAGTCATGTTTATGACTAACAAGCAATGCCATCACAATAAATATTTCTCAACATTAAACAAGTGCTTCAAAACTATTTGTGAACCCTAGTGGTAGTTAACGTATCTCTGTCACAATATTTTGAGTGTAGGTTTGGACGCTAAATTTTTCAAAATTGGTAAAGACCAGTTTAGTTGCCAAATTTAATTTCTACTGCAATTCAAACTTTGCAACAGAAAAACATTCTTTATTTAATAATAATAATAATAATAATAATAATAATAATAATAATAATAATAATAATAATAAAACTCTGCGTAAATCATTTTAAGCTCAAACTGGTAACAAGTGAAATCAAACCAAAACCTAAAATCACTTCCATTAAATAATTGGTAGAATGCCACACTGCCCATACATGAGAAAAGAGATGTAGTGTCCTGCCCACTTGACAGTCAAATGTATACAGAAACTACTTCAGTATCTGATGATAGTTTCTCTGTGACTGAAAGGATCCACTGCAATACACTTTCTGTGGTACGAAGCCAGTCGTATAAGTACTTGGCTTTTATCTTTATTTCAGGGCTCTATTGCTTAATCAAACCAGAGATGCTAGTGTAATTGAAAGGATTTTAGTCAGCACTTAAAATGTAGGTCTTTAGCGTTGGTGAGGGTCGACAATGTTAATATGGAGCACAGCCGGAATGAGGGGGCAGGGGAAACAGAAGATCTTCATGAAAACTTCCCGACCAGAGGCATTGTCTGGCACAATTCCCACGTGTAAATCCAGAGACTCACCTTACCAAAAATCAAACCCAGATCACAACATTGGTGGAAGGTGAGTGCTCTAGCCACTGCACCAACCACGGCCCCTGTTAGTTCATACAGCTAATGGCTATGGCAAGACACCAAAACAAGGCTACAAAACCCAAACAGAAACAAAAGTATGACACTGAAGTGTTCTTTACTCTTTTTTTTGCCCAAATGTACGGTATTCCTGTTGTTAGCTGCAATTTGTAAGAGATGATTACACATGGAAAAAGTACATTATGTGAGTATGTGTACCGAAGTGTGGATAAGCACATGCAGTAAACATGTTGTGTAAGAGGTTATCATTTTGAATTTTCACATGCAAGCAAGGTTGCTCATTTTACATCAATATTCTATGTTAATAAGCTAAACAGGAGAATTGGCTGGATAACACACTGAAGAGTCATCTGTGCATCAATCAAATGATAAGCTGCATCCTGCTATTCATTTTCATTGGAGAAGTTAAGTGGAACCTGTAGTGCACTAAATCCCTCTCTTATTGTGGCGGGGCATTTGTTCTGGTTTAAATTAAGTTCCCACTCACAGTATATTATGCTTCAGAGATATAGTTTTCAACACAGGGAAAACAAATGTGAAGTTTACCTTCTTTAAGCTAGGCCTACTTTCTAGCAGGGTCTTTACACAAATGAAAAAAGGCACCGACACTATTCGTTTGTTGCAAATTGTAATTATTCTGTTCAGACAAAAATGTTACATAATACGAATTGTACATTACAATTCCCGCAATCCAAGATCACTGGCGAAAATTCACGAGGTTCAGGCTGTAGTCACTCATTCCCGATAGGCCTCAAAACCAAAGTCTCCCGAAAAGCCTAACAATCAATAGGCTCCCGCAACCACGAAAAGAAAAACAAACTTAATTTTCTTTCATCGAAAAATAATGTGCCCACAAAAAATTATTTCCACATTTTACATGCCACGTGGTCGGCAAACCTCATCTTCCCACCGCGCAGGAGCGCCCTGCCTACACAACCTACTACCTTCACAACCTCCAAGCAAGTAGACCACAGCCAGGCCTACGCATCCCCTCGCCAACGAACTTTTACAGATCCCTCCGCCACACTCCAATATCTTCTACTTATATCCACCCCAAGAAAACGTTACATATAGAAATATTGTCTGCTGAAAAACCATTCCACGGACAAAAGTTAAATAAGAAAATTAATTGTAACTGACAGAATAAGCCATAAAGGATTTTTAGAAATATGTGAAAATAGTTCCACATTCTCAGTGTATGAATACTGTTACTTTCAACTTTTACACTACAGCCCCTTTACACACTGACAATGTTTATAAAATGATATAAAATAAAGAAAAACGAAAATTTAAATAAATGTCAGAAACACAACCATTTCACACTATAGTAAGCTTCTTAAACGGAGAAGTTCAAGGTAGTGTAAATGCTAACAAGTTGCAGCTCAATGATTACTGCAGACAACCCCAGTAAATGTAGGTGAAGGTATACATAATATTCTCAACTACCTACTAATCACATCAAACCAGAACCATTCACATCTGCACTGACAAGGCAGGTGGCCTCATAATTAACAAGGTCATATTAGCACTCAGTTGCACCCATGGCAGTGATACTGGGTATGCTGCAGGTACTGTCCATGCACCAGCTCTGGGTCTCAGGCATATACGCAGTTTTTATCCTAATTGTCATGGATGCTGCAGCAACATGCATAAACAGGAAACATGTCGGGGATTAAAGACATTACTGTCGATACAGCAGTATGTGCATCAACATGCTACAGATGTATTAATAGCATCTGTATAGGCAAAGAACACATACCACTATAGCACCCAAGAGCTGGTGTACTTACTATATAGAACCTTTTCCAAACAAAGCCAACATACATACTATTTACCTATTTACTGAAGCCGTGACTGTTTCACCTAAAGCATGGGTCAAATTTTACACAGCAATCAAAAGGATAATTCCACATTAATGTTAACACTGCAAAACAATAGATACAGTAATTGAAAAATTAACCAGCTGAAAGCTAATACTGTATAACCAAGACATTTTATAAAAGAAAGAATAAAGTAAACATACCCAAAGGACCCGATATTCAATGAAACCATAAAGAGAACTACCAGTACAGCTGTAGTTTTCTTCGTGTTGGAAGGAATGTTGAAAACCGGTTTTTTCCATGTGGGAACTTCTTCGTATTGTGCCAACCTATCCCTCAGAGAAGCATTCTCCTGAAATTAAATTAAGGTACATATACTCATCAGAAAGCATTATACCCATTTTAGTTATTTTCGTAACAGTACACTCCACAGTATAAAACTCAAACTAAGTTCACAAAACAATTTTTGTTTAAGACTTCGAATAAAAAAAACTGTGTCCATTTGACTGTTGTCAAAGTTGTACAGTTACTTTGTAGGGTATGATTTTATTTTTACCTTATTTTTAAATGAAGAATATGCCTACAGAGTTTGTTCACGTAGAAGATGAACCACTTATATATAAAACATCCCCTCTCCTCCCCAAACCATAATTCAAATACAAAGTTGACAAGTCTAATGATAGCTATAGGTGGTGTAGGATAAATGTGCACTACAGAAACAATATTTGAAAAGTATCACAAACTGTTAATCAATATAATTCCACATTAACAATTGTTGCTTCACCCCATTGTCTGGTTGGCAGCAAATAACCAAATGTAGTCCCATATATTTTTACTACATTTAAATACAACACTCCTGAATCAAGATCAAAACTGAATAATTTCAACTAATATAGTTAATATTTTTCTCCCCCCATTTTTTGTAGACTCCTACTAGTGAGGGGTTGGTTCAGATTCCAGAAACAATCAATTCCATGAACCCACTAGAATGAAATAAAATAAAATCCTTAGTTTTAGAATCAAAGCAATTGATTAATAAAAATAAAAAAAAAAATAAAAAAAAAATAAAAAAACACGTGCACACAGGCACACATGCATGCACACACATACATGCACACACATACATGCACACACATACATGCACGTGCATGCATGCGCACTCACATGCATGTGCACACATGTGCACACGCACGCACACGCTCGCACACGCACGTGAACACTTGTGTATTTAAGGAGTAGATATTGCAGGCAACATTATCTGGAGCAGAGGGATTATGAAATAAACGTTAACAATCCTAAGTAAATAAAAAAACCTTGCGGCAATGTTTATACAGTAATCCCCCTATTAACCGTGTTAATTAATGTTGGGCAATGCACGGATAGTCAGAAAACATGGATAATACAAAATTAGCCCATTTTCTAATAAAAAAAAAACTAATTTACTCACAATTCATTCAACACCGTAACAACGTAGTACAGTTTTGCCTACCCTTTTCCCCAAAATAAATTAAAATATGACTAACACAAGAAAAAGTGATGTTGAAATCTCTTTAATCATTTCTTGCATCCCTGAGTCTATGTTCATGTGTCCAAAAAAAGTATTTTACAGTGTTAATCACAAATGCTACACTGATAATCTGGAGTTTACTGTATTTAGGTACATGCAGTGGGAAAATACAAAACGGCTGAAAATAAAAATCAGTAGGGCTTCCAAAAATGTTTATTTCCTGAACCTTCTACAGTATTATATGCTACTTAAGGTGAGGTACACTTACCAGCTTCAACTTTAAATTTTCTTCTTTCACTTGCAAGAGCTCAGTTTCAAGAGCAGTCACATATTCTTTCTTCTTTTTTCTTGATAAACATGCTGACTCTCTATTTTTGATCATTCGCTGCTGTCTTTTGATTGCTTTCACCTAAAACCAACCAATGCCAAAAACTTAAATAACTCTAAATATTTCAAGATGACAAACATTATGATTTCTTACTTCACATTTAGATTGTTTCAAACCTTATTTTACTCACATTTATACGCTGCTGGTTTTCACACTCTGCTGTAGTTATTTTATAAAAATATGTGCAAGTTTCACAAATATATTATGTTTTATGGTCCCGTATGGATTTTCAATATGTCCACAAGAAAAACATATACAGTATCAAAAATTAAATGTTTGCGGTGACATATTATGTAGCTGAACAAACCATATGTACAGAGAACCAGCACACTATCAAACACTGAAGAAAACTAATCCTTCATTCAGATAAACCCTACTTTAAAAACACTTTTTGAATTTTATTCACATGAAAGTATGTGGCTACAGATTTACCAACGTATTAACAGGAAAAATTAAAGATTAATAATAATTTTGGGGGTTCACAATTCTCTAAATATAAACAGGTAAGACTTAGTACTAGATTTTATGAATTAATTAAATAAGTGACCTAAAATTTTCCAAAAGCCTTGCGTGATTCTTACTTTCCATTCATTGCATAACTCTTCTAGCCGCAAGAAAAGAATTGTTTCATCTAATATTAACATACTACTCATACACTGGAACTGAAAGAAAAAACACTAACATAAATTAGGTATTCCAATACTATGTCAACAAAACAAAAATGGAACATTATTCCAACTTAAACAACACAACGCTAAGTTGATTTTTTCTTCAGTAAGCATTTGTCAATCTTTACTGCAGATACTGTTCTCATATCAACATTAATGTTAAAATATTGTATAAGTAGTTTAGAAAAGGCTAAAAAAGAAAACTTTATTTCATAGTAAATTTTGTTCATAAAATAAATTTTTTTAAACCAAATATTGACGTTTTCATGTACATACTACGTATGATTAGAGCCTATGGTAAACAAAAGGGTAATTTTTCTGAATAACAGAAAGGTTTATTATTCTCACAATGAAGTATATAATATATAGCTTTACATAATGTCAACATTCCAAAAATACAATACATTATTGCTTTTGCCATAATCACAAATAGCTTCCAGACTGAGAACTGAAAGAAAAATTTACATATTTTTAACAGATTGTTTTTAATTTATTAATTTTTTATTTATTATTTATAATTAATTATTACCATTACTATTAAGGAAAGGAAAGATTCAATATCTTGATTACCAGCATGTTAGAATCCACCATTCTATACATACTCAAACTCTGTCCATTCAGTCAAGAATCTGCTATTCTAATTAGTAGCAGCTAGTGGAAAACTGTTAGGGGCTTGAGTATACACAGGACAGTGGAGAATAAGACGAAGGTCACTGAAATCAGGACTTTTTCCTTTCCATAATTATTATTAGTACAAATTAATTATATATAGTTTAAATTTATTTACCATAATTACATATATTTTTTGAAATTACGCAGTACTTGTAGATGATACAGTTCTTGCACATAGTACGTGTTCACAAACAAACAATACTCTTTGGCACTACAATGCTGTGGCTACATATTACCAAAATACTCGGAGTTGAACACTGATGCTGACAAACTACGTAATTGGAAAACAATGACTGTAATTCTAATTGGTATGTAACCACACACTGTGACGAGTCGCACTGCTGCAGCCCTACGATGGGCATACAAAAATGTAGCGCATCAGCTACTACTGCTACACGTCCACGACTAGCTCAGCGACATCAACACGAAGGGCATGGATTCTCACAATGTAGCACGAGACAAGGAATGAATCGGCAGAACTTTCACAAAATTTTTAGGTTTATTAAATGAAATTACGTTCCAAATTTATACATTACTTAAACTCAGACTACCGGGAGGCACCCTTTTGAACAAACCGAAAAAAGTTTAAAGTTTACATTTCAGCAACGTCTATAGACAGGTGATCCCCGAAAGTTTTTACCCCTTTACAAAATAACTTCAAAATTCAAACAAAATAAAATAAATCTTGGCCCACTAATGCCGCAGAACACCCGGTCATGACATTTTACTAACAGAACCTTATTGGTTCTACCTCCATCGTCACTCCACTCCTGCACAACCGGTTCTGCCGCCATCTTGAACAAGACAAAACTGCCCTTCGCGCGCAAGCTACCCACGTTGCCCGTCAGTGGTGCCACCCCGTTGCCATTACAGAAAACAATTTAGAATATTGCGTTTTTACATAATTAAAAGAACATTTTGAAATCGTGATATCTCCACATAATTACAAACATTAACATTTTAGTTTCCAAATCAATTATATACAAATATATTTAGTATTAACATTGTTGCTAGGTGAAAAAAACATTAAATTTAAACTTTGACGCGGCCAATCAGCAACAGTCTGTGATCTTATTGGTTGCAACCAAATATGGCGGCAAATTCTTAACGTTCATGTTTATAGGCTGCTTTTGCACTGAAATATAGTAACTTTTCCTGGAAACACTAAATTTAGATTGATATCTCTGTCCTTTTCACACTCCAAGCTTTAACAATGAAAACACATAATTTCGTTAAATTCAAATGCAAACAAATTAAGCAAAAACTAAATAATGAAAATTTACCAGATATAAACAGAATCATTTAAATTTTAAATAAATATGAACATAACTAAGCAAACCGTTATTCTTACTGTTAAATGAGTAATTTTAAATCACCAAATTAAATGTCACTTTAAGAAGAAATGAATAAACATCCACTGACGTGCTGGCTTTTAACAAATAAATTACAAATTCACTACATTCACTACATTATAAATGACAAATAAAATTGAAACATGTAAAATTAATCTGGGGTTTGGGCCTGGGCCACGCTACAACCCCCCAAGTTAATTTTGTTTAGCTAACTAAAAAATTTAACTTCCCAACTGGTTCGACAGCAAAATGAGGCTTGTCAACTTATGACTATACTTGAAATATACACAAAAATTACATACAATCGTTTGAACAAAATTAACCAGTCAAAAGTAAGTTAAATTACATTATAGGACTGCAACTTTGTAAGCACTATGAAACAAATTTTAACTCTCATCGACACTCTTGGTTAAGCAACGCTTTCTTTACACATATTGACAGTCCAGTGTTCAATTATTAAATAGCTTACTTTGTGTAATGTTCAAATCATTCTCCAAAGTTATCAACAATAATCATTTTAAATTATTGTCCCGGGTGACAGATTATCTCTATCTCTTGTATTTCAAGACCAACATTTCTGAACATTAAAACAGACATTACCAACATTTACAAAGCAAATACTATTAAACATTACAATCACAATTATAGAATTACTTCCCAAATACAAATAAATCATAGATGGTAGACTTCTCCCATTTACAATTTGTGGCAAGAAACAAACATCATATTATACAAGATCTACAACTATTTTACAAACACAAACATTTCCAAATTACAAAACATCAACACAATAAACAATGAGTCAATGAGACTTGAATAAACAGCAACATACACTTTAAAAAATCTGAACCTTTATATGGTTTTAAAAGATACTGGTTACAAACACCTTTAATTTTATCTTCTGAAATATATGCTAACTCCCATACATTCTTCCCAACACTTCTTACTAGCCTGTATGGTCCTTCATACAGCAAAAATAATTTCTTTGTTTCTTTCAAAAGGTAGTTTTCACAAACTCTTATCACAACTTTATCACCTACCTGGAAACTGTTAAATGTTTGCATCTGTTGGTTACTTCTCTTAAGAACCTTGATGCTCGTTGGAGGTATTAAGGTGAAGTTACCTTTAGGCGTCTTAGTTTGGCCCCTGGGAGCAGGGTGCTTGTGGCTCTGTAAACAGGGCTCTTGCTGGGAAGGGTCTCGGGTGATGAGGTTGTTGAGGTTGTCTGATTTCAAGGATGAGCCTCTGGGAGAGTAGGTGGGGCAATACTGTCTTGAATGGTTTAACGAGAGGGAGAATTTCCCACCTCGAGGCCCAACAGAAAATGAAACAAACCGTGTAGCGCTAAGGGGGTTGACTCGCGAGGTTATTGGGGGAAACTCTGGGTGCGGCTTCCAGGGGGCCAATGCTACTGCGTCCTGGCGCCTGCTGTTGGTGATGCGGGGCGTCGGGGAGGCGTATCGGCGCCCTCTGCCTCCTGCGATTGACGGCGCCGCTTGGTAGGCGTCGACTATCCCAGTCGGTGAGCTGCGGGATGACGCAAGGGGCGTATTGGCGCCCTCCGTTGCTGCGATCGGTCGACGCCGCTTGGAGGCGCCGGCGATCCCAGGCCGGCGAGCTAACCAATGACGAAAATCCCCGACGTTGCTGGGAAGGCCGGAAGGGCCACAAGAGAGTTAGCTAATGATTAACCTTTGGCCTCGGGGCGAGAGGTCGCGGGTTGGGGTCTGGAAAGGTGACAGGTGGGATTTGGAAAATAAACCAGGAGGGAAAAGAGCAAAGCAGACAAAAAGAGTTAAGGTGGAGCTGTGTTTATTATAAATAATGCACAGCCCCAGCCTGTACCCAAGGTAGCTTGCCCTGTTGACAGATTCCTCCTGCCACCTAACTCTAAACGAGACTCTCTCGGCGAAAAGGGCGAGGGCTGCCCTACACGATTGTGCGGTAAACTAGGCGTGAACTCGGACCTCGCACTGTACTGCATGTGCGGGTGACGGCGGCCGCTGGAAGGCTGCGAGTCGCTGCAATAGCTGGCGGAACTGCCGGAACTGCCCGAACTGCCTGGCGTAACTGCCCCCGATTCTGCTCTCTGCACGCCTTATATACCCTGCTAGCCAGGGCGAGCGGGGGAGGGATGGAGTGGCGGTGATAGCTTATCTGCGCAGTCCGGGGCCGGGAGGCGCAGGACGGTACGCTCGCTCCAGGGCCGCACGATGCTCAGAGGGGTGGGTATACCTCCCACGCACTGCGGTGCGTGGCGGGTTGCCTGCTTACAGGCGGCGGCAGCGCGCTTGGCGGCCGGCCGGCAGGGCTTGTGATGTCATAAAGGAAGGGGGGGAAGGGCGGTCGGCAGGACCGTGAGGAGGCTCAATAGAAGCGATGCGCCCGCGGCGCGTCAACCTTATGCTTTAACCTCCATTTCACCTCCTCGACCTTGTCTTTAACAACTGTAGCTACAACTGTTGGGAATTCAAGTGACTGTGCCAAATTATCCCTTGGTACCTCACCAGAAGTTAACTCTATGGGTGAATAAAATGTACTGTGATGAACAAGTAAATTTAAAAATTCATTTAACAATGGTACTGCTTCAGCCCATTTTGAATGTTTTTCATGACTGTATGTTCTCAAAAGTTGCCCTACTTCCCTCATACATTTTTCACTTGGGTTTCCTTGTGGATGCCTAATGGATGAAAACACTATGTATATTCCTAACCAGTTTAACTCCCACTTCCACATGTCTGAAATAAACGGTGTACCATGATCACTGAATATTCTCTTGGGTTTGCCAAAATGTGGGAAATAATCATTTAGTAATTTGTTTATACACACAGCTGAAGTAGCCTTTCTCAAAGGATAACAAAATACTAATTTAGTGAAAACATTAAAAATAACAAACAAGTACTGCACACCACCTCTAGACTTCGGCAAAGGTCCATACAAGTCAACAGCTAATAAATAATATGGCCCTTCTGGTACAATAGCTTCCCAAGGCCCCTCCCACGACTGATTTGGAAACTTAGCCTTTTGGCAAATATCACAGCATCCTACAACTTTTCTTACTTTCCTTTCCATGCCTGACCAGTAGTAACTATTTCGCAAAAGCCAAAAACATTTCTTTGCACCAAAATGACTGGTTGATTTGTGAACATGTGAAATTAGCCTATTAACCCAAACTCTAGGCACACAAACTCGCCACCCATCATGTAAATTTTCTTGCCTATCTATATAAGACATCTTTACTCATAGAATACCAATTAAAAATTTTTTGCACCTTCGGATCAGTTAAATCTTTATCCTTGTCTTCTAAAACTGAAATAACTAACTTCCATACTTCATCTTCCTTCTGCCTCATCCCTATGTTGCTAAATTCATTAATCAACTGGTAGTCCTGTTCAATTTCAATCCTGCACATTTTAAATGCCTCAAGAACAATTACAAGACGGATGTAACCTTATCACTATTCAATTTGTTAAGTACCAAATCACTATCCAATTAGCATTACCAGGTACAATTTTAACAAACATACTTTAAACGGAAATCTGCAACAAATATCTTACTTATGCACTTTCATGTGTTTACACATGACTTACTTTGATAGTCCTGCAATACAGTAATTATTTTTTATATCACCAAAACACGAATAAATGTTTAGGTATTTTCCAAGACAGAACAAAAAAATAACACCACCACTTGAAACATTGCACTGCCGAAAGAAGAAAAACATTGAATTTCACACCTCGAACATTGTTGCACTGACGAAAAAAACTTGAAATGTAACAATTTACCTATTAGATGAGGTTCCTTTAGTGTACGCCTAGACGGGAATATTACCCCATAACATCAACTGCCGCCTCAGTGCCCTTGGCCCAGTGCCTAGGCCATGCCAACCAGATACCAGCTGCTGCCATTTATCATCCTTTTCTTCGCGCTGCCGTCGTTATCAGTACATCTTTCCTGAAGCTCACACGTTGGGCGACATGAATGTAGCGAGTCGTACTGCCGCCCCACGTTGAACGCCATAAATGTGACGAGTCGCACTGCTGCAGCCCCACGATTGGCGTACAAAAATGTAGCGCATCAGCTACTACTGCTCCACGTCCACGACTAGCTCAGCGACATCAACACAAAGGGCATAGATTCTCACAACGTAGCACGAGACAAGGAATGAATCGGCAGAACTTTCACAAAATTTTTAGGTTTATTACATGAAATTACGTTCCAAATTTATACATTACTTAAACTCAGACTACCAGGAGGCACCCTTTTGAACAAACCGAAAAAAAGTTTAAAGTTTACATTCCAGCAACGTCTATAGACAGGTGATACCCGAAATTTTTTACCCCTTTACAAAATAACTTCAAAGTTCAAACAAAATAAAATAAATATTGGCCCACTAATGCCGCAGAAACACCTGGTCACTGCATTTTACTAATAGAACCCTATTGGTTCTACCTCCATCGTCACTCCACTCCCGCACATCCGGTTCTGCCACCATCCTGAACAAAATAAAACTGCCCTTCACGTGCAAGCTACCTACGTTGCTCGTCAGTGGTGCCACCCCGTTGCCATTACAGAAAACAATTTAGAATATTACGTTTTTACATAATTAAAAGAACATTTTGAAATCGTGATATCTCCACATAATTACAAACATTAACATTTTAGTTTCCAAATCAATTATATACAAATATATTTAGTATTAACCTTGTTGCTAGGTGAAAAAAAACATTAAATTTAAACTTTGACGCGGCCAATCAGCAACAGTCTGTGATCTTATTGGTTGCAACCAAACATGGCGGCAAATTCTTAATGTTCATGTTTATAGGCTGCTTTTGCACTGAAATATAGTAACTTTTCCTGGAAACATTAAATTTAGAGTGATATCTCTGTTCTTTTCACACTCCAAGCTTTAACAATGAACACACATAATTTCGTTAAATTCAAATGCAAACAAATTAAGCAAAAACTAAATATTGAAAATTTACCAGATATAAACAGAATCATTTAAATATTAAATAAATATGAACATAACTAAGCAAACTGTTATTCTTACTGTTAAATGAGTAATTTCTAATCACCAAATTAAATGTCATTTTAATAAGAATTAATTCACAGTTACTCAAATTGATTATCTTAAATATGAATAAACATCCACTGACGTGCTGGCTTTTAACAAATAAATTACAAATTGTTCTTAACAAAACTTTCAGACACCATTGTTAGAATGACCATGACACCTACATTATGACAAATAAAATTGACAAATAAAATTAATCTGGGAACTGGGCCTAGGCCACGCTACAATACATATAAGCAATTTGATATTTTCTTGCTTATCAGGTTACTATATAGTAGCTAAGTGTTTCATTCCCATCAGGAATGGCGTGATCAAATTTAATACACATAAAAGTATTCAAAAAGTAAAGTTCCACTAGACATTAACAATAGAACTACACAGTTCTTCCAATTTATTAATCAAAATAAACAAACAAAATATTGAAGCACATGATGTGGTTCAAACTCTTTACTGAACAGAGTAATATCAAAAACTAAATGAAGGTTTGTTTGGCATCAAAACAATGTGGATGCTTAGTCACATCCTGACCTATCCCCAAACTAAAATTCTGGGAATTGTATCACAGGACAAGGGAAGTATTCTAGTTGGATTAGCCCCTTTTAGAACATGTGGGATTCCAGAGGCAGAACAGTGGAATAACATCTCAGACATACTGCATTTACAAAACTGCATGGTTAGAGCAAATCTAACACATTGTCAACCGAGAGGAAGAATTTGGTAGACACATGAATATGAAACAAAGTGTGTGATGAATTGAATATATCAAAAGAAATATGTAATAAAGATTAATGATGCAGCCCCAACTAACTTGAGTAACACCTTTGGACCTCAATGAATATCTGAACTAATTTTTGGGATCCTCCTCATTATGGGTGCATTTGTTTCAAATACATACACTAGTACACACACCTTGCTTAACAAAGGACTAAGCATAGCTTTCTATGTCAACTACTCTCAATACTGTGTTTAAACACATACCTCAGAATCTTGGTTCACACCCACTGGTGGAACAGACAGCGCTGCTATAACCGGTGCAGGAGGAACACCCTTCTTCAGAATTGGTATCTTAGCCTGAGGCACAGAGATACCAGGTTCCCACTTCACATTGACAGGAACTGTTTTTTGTTGAGCTGGAGTAAGTGGCTGGATTCTCACTTTTGGCACAGGTTTGATAGGCCTTTTCCCTTGAGTCAGTGCTGCAAAATCTTGTGCTGAAAGCACTATTGTCCTAGACTCTAGAATGAAAATAAAACATTTCTTTAGTTTAATCGTACATACATTCTCATTTGGCCAGATAGAATTTTTTTACACTGAAGTGGGCACTTTACAAGTCGTTCATGTCTAAAATAATAAAAATGTATTTTACTGTGGCTTTCTGAATACTGTGAAATCTAGACACTCTTACGTTTAGTATTTAAAAATGGTAGAAATACACAAACAGGCTAAATAAACAAATACTGTATGAGGAGGGTACTAGAGGACTAGGGTATCGCAACCCAGATGTAGACTTGTGTCTGGGCGCCCATACACATAGAGGATGACATAAATGAGGCCCTACAATGGAGAGGCACTGGAATGAGAAGGGCAGGAGAAATGAGATATCTCTGAGAAAATTCACAGACAAGCGGTATCATCAATTTCCACACGTAAAAATCTAAGGATCAACCCAACAGGGAATTGGACTTGGATCGCCTTAGTGGGATACATGTGGCCTAGCTACTACCCAGACACGGCCCTTACAAACAGGCTAGAAGGACAAAAATAACCAACGTTTCAAAAATACTCACTTTACAACACTCTATAACAAACACAATGCACTTTTTTGACAGATGGTAAACATTATTTCAAAAATTAAATACAATGGATAATTTGCACTAAATAATAAATCATGTAGCTTATCAAATTATAGAATGAACTAAAAATGATAGGGTCCTACTAACAGCACGGAAAACCCTCAAAACCAAATTGTGAAGCAAAATGGACCACTGAAAACTCTGCCAGCATAACTGTTGAAAAAGCACACTTGTTCGTAGGATAGACTATACACAAGGTACAGGATAGGTACAAAATGAAATTCCATCTCACCTTCAGTGTTTTTTGAAAGCGTAACTGTTGGTACTGCTGTTGTTAACACTGGTGGGGGTTTGGGTTGTATGTTGGGTCTTTTTTTCATGTTCACTGCCTGGGAAGTAATTATTATTTTCTGGGTATTATTTGGACTGACACCTACACCTGCAAAAATATTTTTCCATGACCATTTCCAGACTGCAAAAATTCTGTAATTCTTCAACATTACTGAAATGTCACCGCCATACATACACTTCAAAAATACAAATTAAATGAACACTGTACGAAACCTTTACAAACAACTAAGTAAGTCCCCGATTTACGTCGTACCGATTTACGTCGTTTAGGATTAACGTCGCTAATGTTTGAGTGAGTACCTATATTTCAATTTAAGTAGTCGCTGATTCAGAATAACGTCGTGAACGATTCCCGTGCTTTTTATTTGTATTAATACACTGTACATAAATTGTCATATGTATGGCAATTTAGCATTTTATTTGTGCTACGTAGTGTAAGCAACACGCGCGTTACCCTATATTATCATACGCTGCGACAAATGCTTCCTGCCCTCTACGCTGTGATGCAATACTACTCGTCCGCCCCTGTTGCTAGCGTGACAAAGCCTTATCTCCTTCTCGAGACGACGCAGCAGATTCTCGATCCCCTCTTCAAACAGCCCTTGGCCCTGCTTCAGCCACTGTGATGACATTGCATTGGGCAGCGTTAGGCCAGGATTACTATGCCTTCACGTTCACTTTGCTTTAACTTTCACGCAAGCAGGAAAAACCTTGACAAACGCATTTGAGCGGGACCTATCACGATCGCGCCACTTTATACTTACGTTCACTTTCACATAGCAAAAAGCTTGTCGATGTCAAGCTTTTAAGATAAAGTGATACGTGAAGTTATACCCACGCGATCGCATGGGCCAATTACATTTCAGAGGAGTTAATGTCTTATATTGTATTATGTTATTTTTGACTATTAATTTCAAGGCTCTCTCACGACGTTTTTCGTTGCCTGCTTGCAGCTTACGTGAAGGATTGTATTAGGGCACCTCAATTGATTACGTATTACGTACACATGAAGATGATAAAGTTGTCATAGATAAGTGAACGTGAAGTCCTCGTAATCTCTGTCTTATACACATGTCACTGTTTCAGTTTACATTACTGCGTTTTAAACGTGCTTCAGTACAGTATCAGCTCACTGCAATTAATGCTAATTACTTTACAAAATGGCTTCGAAACTGTCTAGTTTATCTTCGAAGTTTGTTATTTTAAAAAATAAGAACAGAACACCTGTCTCGTTAGCCACAAAATGGAAGTTTGGCAACTTTTTGATTCAGGCGAGAGGGCAGTTGATATTAGTAAAGTGTTAGCACTACCGCCTACCACAGTTAGCACAATTCGAGCAAATACGGACAAAATTGGACGGCATTAAGCAGAAAGGAACCATCCAACAAATTAATCAATTTGGAGATAATCATAGCACATAGAAGAAGACGGTCCGAAGTACGTCTTAGAAAGAGAAGAAGTACTAAATCAAAACATTTGACGAAAAATAAGAGCCCGGAAAAATTGGTTGATACAAGGCTTAGATACACACACAAAACTTTGACCTTGAATATCTCAGTTCTAGTTAACGGTGAGTTGGTTCTACTTAATGTCGTCTACTGTCAGTGGTACAAAGATTAGTTATTCAGGTCATAATGCAAAGGGGCAGATGCTTGCAGTGTGGAAGGAAACACAGAAACAGCACAATTGTCCTGTAAATTTAGCGCTGATTCGAAACAATGCCTCATTATTTTCATAGTGAGGTAGTAAAAAATGCTGAAGGAACTTCGACCTTAAAGGATGAAGTGTTTACTGCCAGCTGCGGATGGTTTCTGCGATTTAAGCCCAGGTATAGTTTCCACAACATAAATATAACAGGCGAGGCAGCAAATTCCGACACCAGTGTAGAAAAACAAATTTATTCAGAAACTTGAAAAGACTATTGAAAAAGGTGGCTACACGCCCAAGCAAATTTTCAATGCAG
This sequence comes from Medauroidea extradentata, assembly GCA_003012365.1. NCBI lineage: Eukaryota > Metazoa > Arthropoda > Insecta > Phasmatodea > Phasmatidae > Medauroidea > Medauroidea extradentata. Next base: position 4,250 of record PNEQ01002051.1, on the reverse strand, counting down.
ATGAAACCGGACTTTTTTGGGGAAAAAAATGCAGACGAGAACCTATATCGCCAAAGAAGAAAGAACTGCCCCTGGTTTCAAAGTTGCAAAGGATCGTGTGACTGTCTTACTGGCGGCAAACGCAGCTAGTGTTCGCAACGGAAAAAAAAGTGATAATATCGCACGCCGGCATGTCTGTGTACGCACGCGCTTCCGGCCGATTGTAAGCCGTGGGTGGCAGGCTCGACTCATTTTGCGTCGTTTCTATTTACGTCGCGGTTTTCAGAAACGTAACCCCGACGTAAAGTGAGGACTTACTGTGTACTAAAATTCATTACTAACTTTCCACCATTCAATTATAACATTATCATGGCCTACATACAACACAAATAAACGACTGCATGCTGATTTAATGCTATGCTCATGATGCACTGGATAAGAATTTCAATGCTACCTTTATACAGCTCATTTACGTGCCATAAAAATGCATAATAGTTTCTTGTAGTACGGCAACTGAAATTCAACAGAACTAACTTTTGGGCTACAAGATGGTGTCCTAAGTTTTCTTTTCCTATTTGTTAATTTTTGAGAATGGTGGATATAACCATTTTCTAACGCATCTTTTTTTCCCACCATAGAATTTGGTTCACCAAGTTTACTTTAAATTATATAAACAAGTATGCTGTTGGCCATAAAGAACATTCAAGTATTATATTGAGTTATTTTTAATTTTGGAACTAACCTGCCTAAATAATTTTGAATCAATGACCAAAACATTTTTTTTCTCTAAAAATTTAACTTCTGCACATGCACGACCAAGTGAAACACACGTGTTTAACAAACTCAAAGTGAACTTTAAATTAAAATTAAATTTTTTAAAATAATTTGTACTATTTGTCTTCACATTGTTTTCACGCATCATTTTAAGATGAACCAAAAGTTTGAAGATACCAAAATACTTACACCGAAAAAGCTGAACTAAACCACAGAGCCTGCCCACTCTCTATAGTAAGGTTAGGTTGACGGGAACCAAGTACGTACAGTACATTTAATCTCACCCCTCAAGACAACAGATTAAACTCTCAAGATGGCAAATGATACTACTTTAGATTAGGAGTGCTCCCACAGTAGTGAAGGTCTGAAACTGGTATGAACGGACATTACATTCCAAGTATTACATATGAATGTGTTAGGCTTGGCTAGTTTCAGACCAGAAAACTTATTCTTTGTACTGTTAAAAAAACATAAATGCCACTAAAGCAAAATAAAAGCATAATATTAGAGACTGCCTAATTTGTCACACTGGAACCTTTGGACACCTGCTGATGATGAAAATTGTTTTTATTTTGCCTTTCATAAAAATTTATGATCCTATGAATGGCATAATGTTTATTGGAAAACTCACATTGACAGACAACCCTCCTTTCAATTTAGCAGCTGCATGTATTTTGATACAACAGTAAAGAATTACTTACCTACTTACCAATGAAAAAACATTGAAACAATCTATAATTCAAGTCAATTTGCACATAACAACTGACTCAAGAACCAATGCACCATCACTACATCTGAAACAGTAGATTTATTCATTTACATGAATTAATCATTACTTTAAGCTTGAAATCTGAAGGTAGATGGTTTTTCTCCTTTTATGCAAATGTACTGTTGTGTGTTGGCCTGGCAGCAGGTACATTACATCATGCTAGGTGGACAGCTCGGCGAGTCAACCAGTGATGTCATGGGTTTTCGCAGCTATGTCGCATCCCCTGAGACACGTCATTGGGATTCCCCGATGACGCCAGTGCGAATTCGTGACTACCAACAGGCACGACTGAGGTAATGTTTATTTTTAGACCTCACGTCATCATCAGCCATTGACGTCACTGAAGGGGCCGTATAAAAGCCTCGGGACTGCGCAACATGAGTTTGTAGTCAGGAAGTCAGTCTGGAAGTGATAGTCTTGTAGTGAGTCTTTGAAGAGGCAGTCTTAGTCTTGCAGTGAGTCTTGAAGAGTCTTAGTCTGGAAGTGATAGTCTTGTAGTGAGTCTTGAAGAGTCAGTCTAGTATTATGCAGTCAGTCTGGAGTCGGAAGTCTGAAGAGGAACAGTATGAGTATGAAGTGAGAACCGAGGGTGGTGTGAGACAGCGCCATTAGGGGCGGCGTTGCCGTTGGGGCGGCCATGGACGTCGTGAGAAGTGACGGGCCGAGAGGAGACACTGATGGCGGCGCAGAGGTGAAGAGAACCCAGCGCCTTGGGGGCAGTATCACAATGGCGCCGAGGCTGCTGTAACATCGGCGGAGCTGACACGGTGTGGTGTCTCGAGGATGGCAACACGGCGGTGGTGGTCGGTGTCGAGGCTGAGTAAAATCAGCGCCCTGCAGAAGGGACAGACAACACTCAGGTGTTGAGTCGGCACGATTGAGCTGAAAAGGTGTGGTGTCACGAGGATGGCAACACGGCAGCAATGGTCGGTGTCGAGGCTGAGTAAAATCAGCGCCCTGCAGAAGGGACAGACAACACTCAGGTGTTGAGTCGGCGCAACTGAGCTGACGAGGTGTGGCGTATCGAGGATGGCAACACGGCGGCGGTGGTCGGTGTCGAGGCTGAGTAACATCAGCGCCCTGCAGAAGGGACAGACAACACTCAGGTGTTGAGTCGGCGCAACTGAGCTGATGAGGTGTGGCGTATCGAGGATGGCAACACGGCGACGTGGTCTGTGTCAAGGCTGTGTGACACCAGCGGGCTGAAGGAAGGATGGACAACACTTGCCGCGTTGTGATAGAGTGCTACAGAGGCAGTGAGATGTGGAGATCAACACTGACAGTGTTGTGTCGAGGAGGGCAGTTAATGGCTACTGGAGGAGACTGTCTACCTGGTGATCCAAGAGGAGTGCTTTGAGAGTTCGCTTTTGGTCCTGCTCGGAGGAGGTGCTAAGCTTGTGCAGAGGGGCTGGTGAGGACATCTTGGTGATGTCAGGAAGACGTCTTGGTGACGTCGGAGTCTACTGCGAGGCTACAGGTCCATACCTTCGTAACAGTACTCAGTGAGACAAGAAAGCTTCTGCTGCGGGTCGACGGGTGAAAAGGAGGAGGTGCGCGATGGGAGTCGAACCGAAGACCTCAAGAATGAAGACAGTGGAGCGCTCTGGGTGCTGCACTGTACAAGGTGAGCCATCCTCCCTTAGGACTGTTAAGGTTGTACAATGTCACTATTTGAGAGTCTGTTGATTAGATATATGACTGAATTTTTATTGTGATTTGTAGCCTTTAATTGATTATTGGTAAATATTCTTGTGCTTTAATTGTCAAAGTTAATTAACGTTCTGTGGCACAGTATTAATTGTGTGCATAACTACTTGTGTTGTGAGAGTTATAGTTGATTACTGTTTTGTGTATTTCGTATCTTTGTGAGCTATTAAATCCAGTACTTCATTTAACTCTTTTATTTCTAATTATAAGACCTCTATTCCAAAAGAACTCATGGGAACTGTCCACATGAAAAGTTTTTGCTCAAACTTGTTAACAGTATTAACTTATTTTCTACATTATATACCTGTTATTTAATTAAAATGTTCAAACCCATCAGACTACACAGTTTATGGTAGTTCTCATGAAAACCTATATTTTGCCACTTAATTATTGTACCCTGACAACCAATAACGTAATGTACAAATAATTAAAAACGGTTTCCACAAAAGACTTAAATTCCAAAGAAGAAACATCGCTGCTTTAGAAGAACTTTCCACAAACAACTTAATGATACTCTTGGGAGAGAAAACACATACAGAAATTGACTATAAAATAACATAACACCGTTGAATAGGGTGAATAGAAACACAATTTAAAAGTCAAATTTTCAATATAAATTATGTTTTAGAAACTTGTGTTTTTAGATAGCTAAGTTAAAGCTTTTTACAAACAGTAGTTTTATACAACATAACTGTATTTCAGAAATATGTGAAAGTTAGTGATTTGTTTATAATTAATAATTATGTCTCTATTCACCCCAGTATTTCTATTTACCCATTTAACAATAGCCTTAAATTTTGGATAAAAATCCCAAACAATTCTTTAAGGTTGTTCAAGTGGGGAAAAAACATAATTTTATATTTGTATGAAATAGTGTTAGTTTTGTACACATTACTTGAGAGTACATATACCTCTAACGGAAAAAAATTAGCTCATCTAGATTTCCCGTAATGGCACTTCAAAGTCAAAATTTGCATATTTTTACTTCATACAAAACTTGAAAACCAGTTAACATAATGAA
>PNEQ01002049.1:57791-77697 GCA_003012365.1 Medauroidea extradentata | reverse complement strand
CCACTAATAAACCACGGACACAAACCTTAAAATACGTTTCCACATACGATCAAGCAACACAGAATTTGCACAAAATGAATCAATATTGTAAAATTCGACTTACCAAATTATCCCATCATAAAGCGTCGGTAATGTATCCATTGCGTCAAAGACTAATAACATAGATTCTATGGCAGTTCATTATTTATGCACAGTATCACGTCACTCACACCCGCAACTTACAATAATAATACATAGTAACGTACTATTCATAAAAATTATGCTAAGTCAGCTACACGTCCATGCGACACCAAAAATCACTTTGTTTACCAGTCTGCAATGTACAAACACGTGCGCGACGCGAGCGGCCGTCATTGACAACACGCCGACGTAACTGTCGCGTGCTTGCGCAGTAGGTAGCTGTGCTACTCTGCTCATTGCACGGAGCAGGTGTTGATAAAGGCGAGGTTCCTGCATCTCTCTACACCTCTGGCTAGGACAGGGGGTAGGAAAGAGGAGTGACAGCCGTGCGCTAGTCCGTGGGAGCACCGAGCCAGGTTTACACCATAGTAAAGGGCGGCTTACACAAACGAAATTACTTGAGAAAACTCAGTCCGCCTGCGACACTTAGCGCAAAGCAGTCGATCTCTTATTAAGAAAGGTTGCAAGTATAAATTGCGGCACATTACCTGAACTTTAATAAAATTACCAAGTACACAATAACTTTGTAAAATTTTACTCAGTGCTACAGCACGAGAGCACGGCCTTACGCACCGCCACTGCTATAATGTATTTTACAGAATATACTATAAAAATGCAGGAAAGTGTACAAGTTTGGAGGTTAAAAAAATTTCAAGTGATGTTTTTGTGGTTAAATAAAGGATTGAAGGTCTGATTAATGTTACATTTATAAGTACAGTAGAACCCTGATTTTACGAGCACGGATTTTACGACGACAGCGATTTTACAATTTTCTAAGGCCCCGTCAAATTTAAAAAAAAAAAAAAAAATAAGAGTATTGCAATTAAACATAATTGTTATGCGTATTTTTTAAGATTTAAAACGTGTTTGTTTTGTGTGTTACCGACAATTGTAAAGATATTTGAGCGAAAACTGACTTTGTACTTTGAATTTTTCTTACATTTAAGGCTTCTAAATGGTCTGCAAAGATTTTGAGTCGATTTTTTTGGGAACCATAGACCACTGTAAAATCGGGGTTCTACTGTAATACATTTGAATCCCGTTTTTGCATTACTGTTTTTTACGTTTTCCCACTAATTACACCTATTACTGTCGGTCCCGTTTTATCTCCATTTGTTTCTATGTAAAACATTATGTTGTTTACAACACTCAATATTTCTATTTCCCGCTATTTACATGTTTTCTTTAAGTTTGTTCAATTTCTGAACACGAGCGACAAGCACAGATGTATAAAATTACGGCAAACTTCAACGTTAACGACAAGGTGATCTGTTCCGCTTCGTGTACATCTTTACAATTTGAAACTAGGCCATTCGACACAATTTTGTTGACCTGTGGTTACTCGCTCGCATGACTGCGCCAATGGCTGGTCGCAACTTGTACGAAGTTGCACTGAGCTGCTCTCGCTCATGTGACAGCGCCACTGGCTGGTTGCAACTTGTATGTAGTTGCACTGAGACACTCGTTCACGTGATAGCACAACTGGCTGGTCCCCACTTACACTAAGTTACTCTAGTTCACGTGACAGTGCAGCACGTACACTAGCACTCACAATTGCATTTATCGGTATACAGTCAAACCTAGACTCTACGGACACTCACGGTTCCCCAAAATTTGTCCGTACAAACCGATAGGACCAAATTTCTGCCTGACAGCAACCCCCTCCCTCCCCCCACTTCGGATGTGAACTAGAATCAGTAAGAGGTCTTTTGATGATACAATCACATTTTCAAGAGACTTATCCTAATGCAGGTGTTCTTACACATATTATCTTAGTGCACCGAAAAATTTCTAATAAATTAATACTCTATTTGTGTGTAAACGAGTAAAAAGCAAAAATCGAAAACATACTGTATTTCCCCGAAAATATTTTGACCCCTTACTTTTAGTTTATGAGTTAAGAAAAAAAATTTTTTTGGTTGAATATAAGTCAAAAATTCATTTAATTAATTAGAAAATACATTTTAAAAATAACAATACAATACCTAGTACTTTTGTGTCCAGCTTGGCATTATCAAATTACACGAGTTACATCCGCATTGTTAATTTGGCCAAGCAAAAAAATTTCCTCCCCTCTCAATTTGATAACATGAAGCTGGAACATCACTAATTTTCCTCCAAAGTCTGAAGGCATCTTTTGAACTATAGATGTACAACGCCTCAAAGAAAAAACATGTTGCATCATTCGCACACCAGCCGAAACTAGCGTTAAATTCCTTGGCAGGAATGTTCAGTTCTCGGCATCAGCAATTTCCCGCTACGTAATGCCACACTTTTCTTTTATGAACACAACCACACAATTTTCAATTTATTGAAATTTTCGTTTCTTTGGCCCTCAGAAGGATTTTAGCTAACTGTTTTCATTTTTTTGTCTCTGCGATTCGGCAGTTCCTTACGTTTGCTTCGTTGATGTACTCTCGCACTGCTTCACAAGTCACAATTGTTCGTTCACAATGCGTAATTTGCAATGATGATATTGAAGTTCGCATTACAATTACGCTGCAATTGTTTCACCATGATTTTTGGTGTAGTGCCTCGCCTTTCTACGGAATCTTTTTTCATGAAGACAATGCTAAAAAAATCTTACAGTAAAGCATAATATAAACAACCAGTGCCGACATTGGTTGGTAGCGGCAGCGATGGGCGGGTTATGAGCTACGATGAGCAGCACATGGCACATCTCGTCATACACGTCGCCAGAGAGGTAGAGAGAAAGATCAGAGTGAGAGAGAGAGAGAAGCGGATGCCGCTCTGAGGAACAGCTGATGGCAGGTCAGCAACCCATCTCGCACTCTGCGGCTTACGCCCCTGCAACGGTGATTTCCTAATGAATTTTTGCCGTTTTGATTGTGAAACACATTATTTGAGAGTTGAGCTTGTACACCTACTATATTACTTATACATATTGCGACTTATAACATTTTAATAGATCTCTGCAACTGATTTTCAATTACTAAATTTTTATTTTTTCCATTTTATTTATTTATTGTTCGTGAAAATCAGGAGGTACAAGCAAAGTGTACGTACAAACAGAGTGCCGTACGAGCTGGGTTTTACTGTACATGCATTTATGATTGCTTTGTTTACTAACTCGTGTAATGTGAAAATGTTCTGGTTGTAATTTTCTTGACATTATAATATTATTAATGCAAAGAGGCAAAATATTTTCCAATTCATTCAAAGCGGACTTTGTAATAGGATGCATTAAAATATCTACAGAGCTAAATGACTGGCATTTCCAGATGAAAATCATCGTACCGGGACACGTGGTTATGCCAATTCCAGCAAAAATTAAATTGTAAACATTTTTAAATTATTGAAGAGAGTTCTGTAACATACGGGCCGTTTGTGGATAAACGAAAACGTGTTCGCGTGTCAAATTATGAACTGAGGAATTATTTTAATGAATGATGTGTGGGAGCAAGAGTACTTATGTACCAATTAACAATGTTTTATCGTCGGAAACAGCATAAGTCATAGTCAGCAAACTGGAAATTGAACATTTTTGTCCCTCAAATGGTTGGTTTAACTGCTTTAAACAGACATAACTTTGTTTATTGGTCAGTGCTTATTCAGTATTTACCCCTTACTGTACTTTTTTACTTGGAATTTTTTAAAACAAAATACTGGATGTCGAAGAATTATCTTTACAACTTTGAAATGTCATAACTTTTGAAATAAAACGGATATGAACATTCTGTTTTCTGCAGTGATTTGTGTAACTGATAAAGTTGTTCTTCTGTGTAGGTTCGCATGTCCAAGACTTATCTTTACAAGTTTAAAATGTCATAACTTTTGGAATAAAAAGGATATGCACATTCTGTTTTCTGCAGTGAATAGATCAACCGATAACATTTTCCATCTGCCTAGGTTCGCCAGTTGTATCTGAACATGTGGAACCCACAGGAGAAAGCACAATGTGTGGCATGGTTCATTGAGTGCAAATCGGACTCGCAAGTTCAACACAATTGCAGGACCACATTTGGCAAGGCCAAATCACCATCCGTGCATGGCACACCAGCTTCATAACCACAGGCTCAGTATTACATAAGAAAGGAGCAGGACAACCCAGCACAAGTGATGAAACTGTTGAGCGGGTTCGCAAAGCATTCCAGCGCAGTCCAAAGAAATCTGTTTGTTCGACTGCTACACAATTACAAATACCCAAGTCAACAGTCCACATGGTGCTGCACAAACGGTTGCGTCTCTATGCCTATAAGGTACAGTTGTTGCAGGCATTGTTACCAACAGACAGACCACAACATGAGGCATTTGCCATAGAGATGTTACATCACATCGATGACAATGAAGGGTTCTTACAAAGGGTGTGCTTTACTGATGAGGCAACATTTCATGTGTCTGGCCACATAAATAGTCATAACGTCCGCATTTGGGGTTCAGAACCTTCACATGAAACACTAGAGATGGAAAGAGACAGCCCAAAGGTTAACGTCTGGTGTGGTGTCATGCACAACCGAATCATTGGCCCTTTCTTCTTCACGGAAAAAAAATTAATGGTGGCATCTACTTCAACATGCTTGAACTGTTTGTCCTGCTGCAGTTGCAGGATTTGCAACCCAACGTTTGGTTCCAGCAGGATGGTGCCCCACCACACTGGTCTACAGATGTCCATGCTCACCTAGACCAAATCATTCCAAACCGTTGGATTGGACGGGGTGGCCCAATTCCACGGCCACCTGACAGTACACCCCTCGACTTCTTCCTCTGGGGTTATTGAAATATGATGTTAAACAAAAAAAAATTGGCACTGTTGGACCCAGGAAACACGTGAAACTTGCTACTGCATCTTCAACAATGCTCGTGTGGTGTAAATGTGAGAGGTTAAATCTACTGCGGCTAGATTATTATCTCACAGACACTATATAATACTGCGTCACAATGCAAACAGCAGTAGTTTAGATGGCACTTTTTAAATATATGTAGTAAATGTGAAATACAAAGCAGTAGCTCAAGTTCACATGTCGCATATTACCATGCAACGTAACGTGACACCAAGCTGATAACAAGCAACCTCCTATCCCTCTCCTACTCTTCCCACGCCCTTCACCCTTGGTTATCTCAATGAGCGGACAAAGACGTGTGCTTATCTTTCTACTCCCACCAGTCAGCACAAATCTTCCCCCTCGTCCACTTCCAGCGATTTGAACACAACAAACAAATTGTGTTACTACGCGTATCACACTGCTATAAATCTATCGGCTTGTTATCTATTTTCGTGTGCTGATTTCGGTACTTCGCGATTTACCGGACATCTGATTTACCGGGCCACACCTCCCAAATAGTCCGGTAAAACGAGGGTTTACTGTATAAACAAACTACTTGCACGAGAAGGTGCATGAAAATTAGAACAGTCTCTAAATGATTCTAGCTAGAATGCAAGATCTTGCATGCACGCTACTTGCATACCAAGTCGGCCATTCACAATATGCAAGTTGCCTTGAAGAAGGTGTTCACGTTCTTGTTCATAAAAGATAACCATGTGTATTGGGCTTAAGAAACGCATGGCTAAAAATAGGTAACACCCTTCCTGACTGTCCACGCCAGCCAATAACCATTCACTCCCCCCACCCCCTGCTGACAAAACAAGTGTGTGCTTGTGTGCGCGGGGCCGCGTGCCGTCAACTGCCAGCACCGGCTGTGGTTAAGTCACGTGACAACTAGCAGCCTGTCTGGCTGCAAAGCAATGCCACATGTTTGCCTTTTCTTTCCCACCTTCTCCCAGTCATCGTCTTTGTTTCTGTGTCTGGTGAGAGCCCAGGGGGTTGGGGATGAAGAGACTACAGGTTTCTTTTTATTTTTTTAATTACAGTTTGGGGAAAAAAAAAGACCAGATAGGCAAAAAAAATCCTGCGTTATCTTTTTTCTCTTGCTTCACATCATCAGGCTGCGTGCATTCAGCTCGTCTTGACCTTGACAACTTCTGCTGTGTTATTGATCACTCGACCCATGAGGCAAATGGCTGCAGCGTAAAAACTGCCTACTAGTTACATATGCTACATGTGGGCTGTTAAAAAGTTTTAATTATGCTCCTTCAACAGGGCAGCGTGTCGAGAGCCACTTTGCCTGTATTCGCATTGCAGAGCATTAAACTGGTGCTTTGTGCATAGTTTTACGATTTCTCCTGTAGGCCTAAGACTTAAAATGACGAGTAATTCAGTCATTTTAGCGACAGCACCTTGAAAAGTCCATTGTTAGACCTTTTGAGTAGCTCCAAATTCGCGTTTCTAATAGGCGTACTGGTTTTTAAAAAAATAAAGACCTTTTCTTTTATAAGCATTTTTATTCTTATTGCTTAAAATCATATAATGGCGATAACTGTAACAGTTCATGCGTAATTACAAAAAAAAAATACTCAATGGCTTTACTGAAATGTTTTAAATCATTGCAGCATGAGTTGTTCTGTTGTCTGTGTGAGCTTTGCGCCAGGCAAGCAGGATGAATAACACGCGCACCACGAGTTGAGAGGGAGACAAGCCAAAGCCAGCCGGCCGCTCTTCCCTACCCTCCCCCATCCTACACAACCAGACCTAGCGTGCCTCGCGGCCGCAGGCATCACTGCATACTGGGAATTATGGAGCACCATTTTATTTGGAAGACACCTTTTCATTATACTAAAATATAATTTCAAGAAAAAGTGTTTATTTTAAGTCGGTAATTGTTCTATATTAACTAAGGAAAAGAAAAAAAAACACTTAAAAACATTTTTTTTTTACTGCTCGGGGTGTCAAAATTGATTACGTACCTCAGGACTATTGACATCTGCTAATTAACGACATGATCATCTGGCACCGTGCTGTGTTGTTAGATCGAGGGTTTACTGTAACAGGTGCCCTAATTGATATTTATTTTGACTATGTATCTCAAGAGAATTTTTTTTAGCAGAATAGTTTTACATGTACAATTACCTGTAAACTCTTAACTCTATTCAAAATTCAATTTTTTTTAAAGTGTTCGACTCGAATTAAAAAAGTGGTGTTTGCACATGTTTATAAAATCAACCATGGTTGAACTGTAGTTCACATGTACAATTTTACATTTATGATAACGCAAAACAAAACCAATAACTATGACAGAGTAGCTGCTAAATGTCATACTTATTTTTAATAATATGCATTCTGCTTCACCAATATGTTTATTCAAACCATTGTGTTATTTACACTACGATTTAAAAATTCAAAAGATTGGATGTCAACAACAAACACTATTCCAACCTGCTGGTATATGCATGTCATGCAAGCTAAGAAAACACATCAGTCTTACCAAAAATAAGTAATAAATGTCACAAATAATTTCCAGCACAAGAATAAAATTATAAATACATTATTAAAACAAAAACTCATACACATTTGTTTAGACTTCAAACTAAACGGATAATGAATATTTTATGGTTACCTTTAACTTGAATATTTTACAAAATAGGTATTTACAAAGATACCACATGTTCGAGAATATATATCACACAAGCATTTCTGTACATACTGTACTGCCTTATTCCGCTAGTCTGTAAATTTTATTGGTTATAAAAATGCTCCAAACTGAAGTTTGCCCCTGAATTTTTATTTACTGTAGAAAGACTATGTTCGACTTTTAAACTGAAGTGTTCTGCTTCAGAGAAACTTTACAGAAAGCACATGACCCAAGAAATGGCTGAATATTTTTTAGCACTTTCCAAACTAAAGTATAAAGAGAGTATTGTACCAAGGTGAGTTAGGCTGCACGCGCCACCATGAATATGAGAATAAACTCTGATCAACACAACTGTGCCTTCAATCTTTCTGTCCCTTTTGTTCCCCAAACAAAATTGAAAAAATTCCTATTAACATTTTTAAAAAAATTTGCAGTGAAAACGGATTAAAATGTTTGCAAGACCACAATGGTATAATAATGCATTAATATGAACTGTGGCAGCCAATGTAGCATAATACTTTGAGGTACCACGCCATTTGGAAAAAAATTGGCCAAATAAACATGTGTGGTCGTTACGCAACTCAGCTTGGAGAAATAAGTATACATGGCAGTTTGTGAAAGTATTTTTAATAGAATTATATTACAATTAATGTTTCATTTTATAGAAGAGTTTTACTTCGTAAATGTTTGTAGATTTTTAAGGGCTTAGCAACGTTTTATTACATTGCTGTTTATATTATTCCCCAGTACATTAAACAAGGGCTCTACTATATACCGTACATCATAATATATGTATATTAAAATAGGACATAAGATCACTGCCCCAGGGCATTTTAAACTTCGTGTCATACTCAATTATAGTTCTAAACACAACATGGATTCAAATTGCTTGTTATAGCCCTTTACATATATGGAAAAAATGGAAAGTGCCAGTCGCGAAGTAACTAAAAAACAATTTGCAGCTACATATTTAAAAGTAGAACGTGGGAGAGAATAGAGAAAAACATGTTTTGGGCAAATATATTTACGAGCAGTTTTGCAGACCACCATCAAAACTTACAGACTAACACAAATGCTGACTGTGTAATTCACTACAACTCAGGAGCTAGGTAAAACAAACAAAGACATGCCTCATTATTTTCTAGGAAAAGCAGTTTTATATAAAGGCCAAGTCAGAAATTCCAACAAAATACTTTTCTTGAAAAATAATCCTTTATCTCCCCTCAAATATATCTTAATACAGAGGACAAACAAATATCATTACACAGAAAAAATAAATACTAATTAAATATTTTTGGTACAACAAAGTGATTAAACACCAAACAAGCTTGAGAAAACCTTCATGTTACTTTTTTTTACAAGCAGAACAAAACTCTCAAATACAGTATACACTAATATAATATTAGCTGAACTATTAAAACTCTAGTAATGATGTGAATACACATGTAACAAATTCATAAAAATTGATTACTGTTAGGTTAATTTCAGTACTGAAAACATTGATAAAAAAAATTGAACGCAAAAACACTCAACAATTCATGGGGAAATTAAAGCAATTTTAAGGATCCACTGTAGTAGAATAGTACTTTTCCCGATTATTGAAACAATTCATACATGTGCAACCCCCAAAGTGACCACACTGACAACTTTTTCTCCTTTCATAAATACAGATATATTCAGAGATGCACACTAAAACCTTTTTATATCAAAAAGCTACACACAGTAACTACCGGTACGCTACGGCAGAAATGGCATCACAAAAATACAGCAATATGCGAGTATCATTTGTTAGGTCATGTCCACTATTGCTAGGAACACTACCATATTCTCTCGTAGAACAGTAAGTATGCTTGGCTTTGCAGTACCCTGTCCTCCGTCACTTCCGACACCCGAGAGTCGCTGACGTAATACCACTTTCCTGGAGGGGGTTCCGTTGTCACCCCTGCTGCTTCGTCCAGCTTATGGGGTGCAGCACGCTGAGGTCTGTTTCCATCTGGAGGCACAAATGCCCACCGTGGGTCGTTCTCCGTCAAGTCTTGTCGCACCTGATAAATTCAAACTCTACATTACAACTGACAACTATGACCCACACCAAATACTTATACTTTGAGGTGACAGGCTTTTACGCCCCTTTAACGAGATCTTACGAGCCAATGAGGGTGTAGTGAGGTGAACGGACAGCACAACATCCATGCCTAAGCCAGGATTGGAAACTAGGACCTCTCGCACCAAAGACCGGCACTTAATTGATTATGGTACAGAGGCCGGCTCTACCGTGACTAGAGGTACGTGTGTTTCACTGATTTATTCTATTTCAGGCTCAATGCCAAGAACTTACACTTCGTTGTCACCTCTGTGATTGGCCGACCGATGTTTTGACAAAATTTATAACTGAAACCAGCAATAAAGCAGGGAATAATTGAGAGAAGCTATCACATACTGTTTACCCACTTGCACCGTTACTAACCAATTCATAATAACGAACAAGGGGTCAGCAATATTCACAAAAACATTTTTGCATCAATTTGTTTCAATGCCTTACATGATATATCTATCTGCAGCTCTGCTTCGTGGTTATTGGCGCCGCCTCTTAATGGAGAGGCGTTACTTATTTGACTGTGCCAATCAGAACATGAGATTTCTTCGACACCACATGTCTGAGTAGCGAGAACAACCCTCCAGACACAGAGTGTTAAAGACATCCACTCATTGACCACGAAGCAGAGCTGCAAGTGTGCTTGCAAGGCACTGAAACAAATTAGTGCAAACATTTTTTTCACAAAAACTTCTGGTCCCTATAATGACAATTGATCGTGGCCGGTGCGTGCATAGGTATGACTGATAATTATATGCCACGGCCAGATAAACCCACGAAATCCCCCCACTTCTAGCCATACTCGTATAACATTGGCAACACAATAGACGAAAAAAAATTAAACAATGATGGAAATTTAAGTCATTAAATACCAATAGATATAAAATAAATGGAAAGCATGCAGCAATATCAAATACAGTATTTTGAAATGAAAAAAATTTCTTCAAATGCATTTTGCAAAAAAAAAAAAAATCATTCACCAGTAATTGTTTCCTTGGCTAGAACTGCATAGAAGTATGTCCAATGATAGCTTTGTAGATAATAGATAAAACTAATGAACATGCCTCAAGTATGTTAACCAACCAATTTAAAACACATGTAAGCACAATTTCGAAATCATCTAACACAGTAGGTGAAAACTGCAAGGAGAGCAATCTTGTGTTTCCATGTCATTTTTATAGCTTCAGCAACTTTTCCTTTCTTTTGGAACTCTTCTCCAGATAGTAATACAGTAAGTTCTTGCTTGACGTCATGGTTCTGATAGAATCTGACAGTATTTGGCCAATGATTAAACAAATCACTTTTATTTGTAAAAATCTGTCGCTTATAACCGCAACTGGTTAATTTTTGTTTTTAATGTACATGGGTCATATTTTCCACTTTTCAGTGTGTTTATAGCCAATCAAAACTAATTTTTTATTAAAGATAATTTTTTAGTATAGCACTGCTCCGAAAATAAAGTATTTGCCAACTATATGACAATATTTTGTTCCAAAATTCACTTCCGAAATATTGAGGAGGAAGTGTGCGTCATTGTTGCATTAAAAAAAATTTACATTAATACTAATGCAATATTATTTATGCATGTAAAATAACCTGCTGTTTCGAGGGAAATACATATTCTTTATGAAAACACAAGTTCAGTAACTATTAAAAGGAAAACTAACACAGTCACAACCAAAAGTGAGGTTAACTTAACTTTCAACCTACATTACTGTACTTCTGATAGACCATGTTACTGTTATTAGATTTACACAGGTTTACACTTGAAACTGCAAAGATAAATAGCAGAACACCTGCAAAAATATTGGTACATGAAATAAACATCCATGCACGTCACTACATCAAAATTCACCACAGACAGCGATATACACATTTTTTGGCAGCACTTGGTACAATGGTTGACAGTGGTGAACAAAACTTCTTATAGTCTAGGGCGTGTTCCATTAACAGTAAAACTTTCTTTATAATGACTCTATTTTGAGGAACCGTAGAAATTGTTTATAAAAAAAAGTAGAAAATTTGAAGGAAATCAGTGAAAAAACCATCTGTGCATGTTGCGTTACGTTCCTTATGGCGAGCAATTGTGCGCCAAGCACCAATACCCCAACCCTCCCTCCCTTCCCCCACCAACACCAAACAATGCACACCCAGTGTCAAGTTTTGTATGGTTCCATGGACTTATCTAGACGATATTGCCATGCTCTGTAGACTCCAGCCTGCGTGCTGCGGTAGTAGAGCGAGGGGGGGGGGGGGCAGTGTGATCTTGCCAGCCATAGCTTTTGTCTCCATGCCTCCCACCCCTATTTTTGTCCAGGCACTTCCAATTTTGGCACACAACACTGCAACCTTTTTTGCCCCTATTACACATCATTACTCATAATTTTTTTCTCAGAATACGGCTGATATTTTTAATTTATAATTTATTTTAAATACAGTGAAACCTCTATCCATCGTTTTTCAAGGGACCAATGAGAAAAACCAATGCATGCGAGAAAATGAAACATGCAGAAGCACACAACCCCTCCCCCTCCAGAACCCACTTAAAAAAAAAAAAAAAAAAAAAAAAATTACTATATACATCACATTAAAATTTGCACTTCAAATATGTGTATATTGAATATGGTCGTAGTTCATTTGTATTACCGACGATATAGTTTAACGTCAAAGGTGGCAATCCTTGACATTTGGTGATGTCAGCATGCTTTTCACTGGGACATTTCTCTACCTCCTTTATTATTTCAAGGCATTCTTCAAGTGTGAGCGAACAGACTTTGAAGGCCACGACATTGTTACAGCAATAAATAAATACATTTCACAGGCCTGAAAATAAAAACAGTATACTCCACTTGTTAACAAAATTCACAAAACTGTTGCTATCTAAACGGAAAACGAGGCGAAACATATCCTCTCTGACTCATGCGCTTGTGCTCGGCTGCCTTCGGCTTTACTCGGAAGTGCACAAAATGGCGGAAGAAAATGACCAAAATTCTGACGTTACTGCACTTTATTCACACTTTACTGAAATGCAAAAATAAAAGTACACATTAACAATAGAACAAAATGAATTTGTACACAATGCGTGTTCAATTGCGTGTTTGAAATCAATTGAAAATTATCAACTTAAAAAAATATTTCCTCTATAAAAAAATTACGTTTTTCTGTTGGTGGCAACATGTTTGTTGTTCTTTTAACAAAAATACGGAAATGTTTGTGTTTACACACACAACCCACAGTACGTAAAACGTTTCTTAAAATAAGACGAACGATTGCCAAACATATTTGAAACAATAACGGTGAAATTTATAGTCAAACCAAACCAAACATATTACGTTTGTCCGTATTTTTGACAACGGTAAGTGTTTACCTTGTGCGGTTATGATACGTTGTTTACACCTCTGTTTCGTGGTGTGAAAACGTAAAATGTACGTAACTTTTTTTGTTGTTGGTGAAAATGTCTGAATGATCAATGCGGGAAATTTATGAATATATGAACGATCCAGGTGGGTTTATTTAACATTGTTTATATAGGCAATTTGTCGGGACCATGAAAAACGATCAACGGATCCAGCAAAAAGAAAGAAACGGGAACGATGCAACGAGGTTCCACTGTACTTTACTGTCTCTCTTACGTCAAAGACTACTGAACACGTACTCGGTGCAAAAGACTGCATATTTTGACACTTACGGGTTGACGATGGATTAAAGTGGTCCAATATGTTGATAACAACCCGAGGTCATTCTAAAGGGGTTTTATTGTACTTACGCTCTAAAGCGCATGTTCCATTGCATGAACAAACGCACATGAATGTAGAATTTTGTTCCATAACTTTGTATATGTAGGCTCTTTTGTTCAGCGATGATCAATATGGCCATCATATTTGTGAACGTGCCCCATGTTGTTCTCGTTACGGGCATAAGATGTTTTTCACACAAACAAAAGCATGTGTTAAGTAATGAGTGTCCACGTAATGAAAATCAGATTTTATGGTTAATGTAGGTTTCTTTTCTAACCTAGAAACTCAGCAATATGCACTGAACTGCGAGACATCTTTATGTGCAATTACTACTCATATTTTTGTACTTTAACAGCAGAAGAATAAATGTGAAGACAAACATGATGTAAGTAATGATTTTGCTCATAATTGTACCCAATGCACGATAATATTCATTTCTCAGAGATTGCTACAATAATCTAAGTATAGGCCATTCGGAATAAAGTGAGCACTAAAGATTTAACCTTTGAAAAAAAATCACTAGCCGTTACTGCATATACATCACCACTAACAAGAGTTACTTTACTGCTTGTATGGTTGGTAGCGATTTATTGTACGTAGTTCCGTGTATTTTCCTATTTGAATACAACATTAGTGAAAGAACATATGACGAACTCGACATGTCTGTATTTAATACACTTCAAAATATTTACTTATGATCTTATTGACATTCATACATACATTATAATTAGACTTGATTGGCGCGAGAATTATGTGACGCTATCGTCGACCTCGAGTCGCTGTGGCCGTTATCGCTTGCTCCGTGCTTCAGACAGTTCAAAACTCCACCAACAGGTGGCATCAGAGTTAGGCTCTCGCCGCCAAGTTGCATATTTGGTTGCATCATTTGCGTGCGTTTGCCCGTTTTGCAAAAATACACATTCAAAAGTATTGGAAATTACTTTGAGTATCATTGCCGAAATGATGTGAAACCATCGGTAATCTGTATATTATGTTTTACGTTTGTCAGACTAAAAACAACATACTTTTTATTCCACATGTTAAGAAAATACGTTATTTATTGTTTCTGAAGTGTGTCGTCATTGTTCGTGGCAGTAGAACTGAACGAAACTTGAATTATTGAATAGCGTGTGTCATGTAGTGGCGGTTTTGCGTTACAAATTCAAATAATATATGCCCTCATTTACGAGATTTGTAACGGCAATAATGCGTGTTGTTTAGATTAGTCGATGGACAGAAACCAGACATAAACTCCCCGGTATTTATAAATAAGATTACTTTTTTTATATCTTACATTCAGCCCCGTGCATTTAATGAGTAGATATTGTAGCTAAAATTTATCGGAGCAGTGTAATGTAGTTGTAAACATTGCATGACCCTATGTAAATAAAAGCACGTGGCATTGTTTGTGTTAACATCGGCGGAAAGATGTAAATTGGCAGGAAATAGAAATAAATCAGGACTTTTTTGAGTGTTCACTTTATTCCGAATCACCTATAGTGTAAGTTTTACATAAGATGATTTTAGCAAGCCGCTAACGCTGACGTCAACAGATGATTATTCTTTTCAAATCGGCCATTAATTATTAATTTTATTATTAGCTTATCTGATACTGTGTAGGCTTATTATTTTCATAATAATACTGAGAGCTATCTACCTATATTAAAAAGTTTAGCTTAAGTTCTATACAAAAATACAATTACCATATTGTAAACAGGGACGGAAATGGACAGCATGCGATTAGATATTTAAAAATGGCATAAATAAGGTAATAAAACAGTATCCCATACTAGTAATCCCATCTTCCCCCAATTTTTTCAATGTTCTTTCCATTTCCAACTTACACATTCGTACGCCTATTTTATGTTAATATTTTTTACTTAGCACCCTTCACAAAATTATGTATGTATATTTTCATATTTAACTACTGTAGGCCTAGATGTTTTTGTAATTAATGTGTAATAATTAATCTGTTCTTGTAGGTAGTATGTGTACATTTTAATGGTAAAGTCAAAGCTCTACTTCTAACACAGATAAACAAGTACAGTCTTCACGATGGAACCAGAGACAGACGACTGTCGATGTAAGATAGGACGTGTTCCTACACATGCTGTGAGCTGTTTAAAACGAGAAAATGTTGTGCGGTGTTGCCAGATCCGAGCCAAAAGTAGTGATGAACAGGCTTTCAGCTGACAGTCACTTGAAAAGAGTTTTTGAAGTTTGAGAGGTAGAGAAGCTGCCAAGTGAATAGGATTTGACAGCTCTTTCGAAGGACGACTCTGATTTCAACCCTACATTTTTAATGTTTTGTTTTCGTATTTTCGGGGATGTTACATTGCATTTTAATTTCAATTTTAACAACTGAAATAAACAAAAAAACAACACCAGACAGATCCTTGAGTAAACAGGGATATCACGAAGTTACTGTGTTGTAAGGAGTAGGTACAAAGATTTAAATTGCTAAAACATGGTGAAACACAATTTTCAGCTATTTCATCAGTGAATAATTATCAAACAGTTGGTCTGTTTGGGTAGGTAAGCTAGACAAATCATCTTCATTGAGCTTTACATTTTTTGTAATAAAATGTTTTCATTTCTCCGTATTTATGCGCACATAGGCCCTCTATTTTTCCAAAAGTTAGACTTTATAAAAAAAAAGGGGGGGGGGGGAGACCTATGTGCGCAATTTTGAAAAAAAAAAAATCAGAAAAATTTTTAATGTTGTCAGCATTAGATATGTTTCAATGCTGTACTATTTCTATTTACATCCTCTGTACATAAGATAAATAATTAAGTCATAAAGTATCACCCAATAAAAAAAAAATTATAATAAAATAATTTTTTTTTTTTTTTTTTAAATCTTAAAATTTTCTAGCACATAATATGGTTCATTGTTTTACAGTAACTTATTTTATGCAAACAAATTCAATTGAATAGGTAAGAAAAACGCATACCTTCAGTGTATCAAAAACGTAAACAATCAGCTGTTGAAGAGCACGGGTTGGACGAACAAAGTACCTGAGGCGTGCTACGTGTGATGCAACACTAAACACGTGAAGCAAACTAAAATTATTGGCATTATCTGGCCTAAGTACGCCAAAATGTTTAGTCACGACTAACTGTTGATGTTGCTACGGTATCCTGTAACTTGTTTTTCATTTTGCACCAATCTCTAATACACGACGCTGTGATGTATTTAGGTATGACATACTGTGCAGTTTCCTACTTCTTCTGCTTCCTTAATTACATTAAGCATCTCAATCACCGCAAACGAACGCAATCGTCGTTTTGACATTTTGATTTCTCAAAGAACTATCAAAATACTAACGTACAGAGACACTACAAAAACACTTATCTGCTACGTGCCGAGAACAATGCCGCCTAAACACGTGACTAGTTATCGATCGCGTCTCCAGCTCAGCATACCTCCACCTGCATGGCTGTGTGCGTGTGTACCTAGCCTACCGCGCTGTTGTTAAGTCTCTGTGCATGCCCGTTACCTACCTACGTAGCACGTGGACTTCAAATACTAATTATCCATGTAAGCCGCGCACCCCCATTTTGTAATTCAAATGTGGGGGGGGGGGGGAACCTGCGTGGGAATGGCAAATACGGTAGACAAAATAAACTCGTATGACGGCATGCGGTACATGGTTGCCAGACATCAGCATTCTCATTTCTGGTGAAATATACATAAGGGGGTCTATGAGCGGTATTTTAGCTTTTCCAAATTTGTGTTTCAAAACTTGCGGGAGGGAAGGGGGGCTATGTGCACGGCACGGGGGGCCAATGTGCGCGTAAATACGGTAAAATGAATTGCCCCACTCACTCATCAATGCACAGCCCAAAGCGCTAGACCTAGAAACGTGAAATTTATCAACGTAGCTTCCCCTCACAGCATACACACCCACTAAGGAAGGAATTTTTTGAAAATCTAAAATTAAAGGGGTGAAAAGGGGAAAAATGAGTTTTTGCGAAATATTTGATAACTTTCTAATCTGATGATATACTGTTAATATTTTTTACTTTTAAACACTGCCTAAGCAAATGCATATTTCATAATTTTTCAAATTCCAAAATTAAGGGGGGGGGGGGTGAAAAGCAGTTTAAGTGTTTTCAATAAATCCTCTATTTCTCTTAAACCACTTAAGATATCGAGGTGATCTTTGCATCAGAATGGTGCCAATGTAAATGTCTAAAAGGCAGTTTTAGGATTTTTAAAAATTCGTCCTTGAAAGCCAGTAAAAAAATGAAATGTGTTTTAAATTAATTATCCGTATCTCCTGAACCATTTGAGATGTTGAGGTGGTTTTTGCTTTAAAATGAAGCATACGTAAATACGTTAAAAGGAATTTCAGGATTCTTCAATATTTGTTCTTGAAAGCTGGTAAAAAAAGTAATAAAAAGTGTTTCTAAGTAATCATCCGTATCTTCCAAACCATTTGAGATATCATGATTGTTTTTGCTTTAAAATTAAGCTTATATAAATGTCTAAAAACAGAACTTGGCATTTTTCGAAATTCGACAAGGATTTTAAAAGTAGTAAAATGTTACAGAACTCCCAAAAAGTGAATATTGAACACGGAGAAATAACTCAAAAGTTGCAATCTATACATATTTTTTGCTCTACAAACGACAGCTACTGATTATCATGGAGAAATAAAGATGAATTAAAAACAAAGAGGTTCTGCAACTGAAGTATACTCAGCAAAGTTGACTGGATAAAGCTGTTTGCATTTGTTATATTATTTAACAGCTACCTTTATATTTCTTTGATTTTGAACATCATTTGGGAATGTTCTCTGTTTCATTACTAAGTAACACACTTCTAGCTTGGTAAGCTGATTGTCGTTTTTCTTTTTCAGCAATATGTCAATTTCATCTGCCCTGCTGTTCTTTGGTGTCAGAATTGCAAGTTCACAGAACTAGTCAATGGACTTCTCATTAATGTTGGATACATCTGGATATATACATTTTCTAAGAGATAAGCAATTTTTATTACTACTCTTCCTAGGCTTTCAGGTATGATAATCTGTCCATCACATTCAGGATATGACCCATCGCCAATTTTGAGTAGAAGATTAGAGAATTGTTCTGCAGAGATATCATTTTTAACTGATAAAGATATACAGAGAATATAGTAACAACATCAATTAATACGTAATTAAAAGTTAGTTACTCTTTTCTATAGCACACGTGGGCGAAGCCGCAACGGGACAGCTAGTTAGCCCACATACTGAAAAGGACTGAATATACCGGAGGGGGGGGGGGGAGGGAACCTTTGGGATAAATAGTTTCAATAAAAAGGAGAATATTTATATAGTCCGGTAACTGAAAAAATTAATTACAGTAGATATTTTTAATTTACACAACTGAGTTAAGTACCAGGAATGCATTGTAATCATTAAAAGTTAATGATAATGGGGAAAAATCAGATCTGTTTGGTGAAATATAATCATTCTAATAGTATACACAAAACATTTTTTACCACTTTAAATATTTGACATTAGGTACTTTATAAAGTTTTTAACACTGAATTTTCGAACCTCTTTTAACAATTTTTAATACTGAGATTGATAAATTTTATTCACTGTATTAAGGGGTCCTTATATTTAATATGTGTGTTCAATATTTACCACTTACTGTGTATATGTGCTCATACACACACACGTGCACATGCAAACAGCACATGCAAACACACAAAATTTACCGCTTACAGTATTTTATTTATTTAAGTTAATTTGAATTTTACTGTGCACCTATAAATCTTTTCCTTTGTTTTTGGAGAAAGGGTCACGCAACAGACAAGTAAATAAGAAAAACAATTACGAATTATTTTACACCAAAACAAATCTTAAAGGAAGTTTTTTTAAAACACCTCATAATGGCCATACCCCATATTTTGGGACAAAATTTTTGACAAAAATAAGTTAACATGCAGTACCATGATGCAAGCAAACTACACATCCGAGGCCATACATAAACTCACACAGATGTATGTATTCATTTTTCAACAATAAATAGCCAGTTAAACATGTTCATAGTTTCTCTAAACTAAATTTTTCCAAATGGATAACAGGTGAAAAGTTTCACTGCTAATTTATCGAAACTGGTTAGAAAATATTTCAGTCAGTAAAAACAATTAATGGTACAGTAGAGGCCCGATTTAACTAACTCCGGCATAACAAAAACAGCGATTTAACGAAAATATTTTTAGGAACCTTCAAAAAATAACCAAAAAAATATGTTAAATAAGTGACGCACCCCTTAACGGGCCTTGGTCCCCTAGAGTTTTGGGAAAATCCGCGTGACGGCGCCACAGGTACCATCCTCTAGTCCATGTCTCTGTCTCCTTCCCGTGTTTCCGCTCTCGCTCAGTTATGAGAGGAATTCCATAGCGCGATAAGATCTCCAGCAGAGCACTACTCCGTCCTAACGACCTAGTGCGTCTGGTGACTGCTGCAAT
>PNEQ01002049.1:9393-56791 GCA_003012365.1 Medauroidea extradentata | reverse complement strand
GCTGGAAATATTAACATCACTTTAAGCAGGAATAAAAACTGGTCAGATCTCAACTGACACTGATTGCCTGCACAGACACTGACAAACTGGGACATAAACACTGTAATAATAGGCCGGGCTTACACTTGCTTCACCGGGCGACCACGATGCACTGGGGAAACCTTACACAATGTACATATTTAGTAGCCACAAAGCACATTGTTTGGTAGCTCAGAGATCTGATGGTAATATACACGGGCCAGCTGATAGTTAATCCCAACCACAGGAAACAAACAAACAAATTTTCATTAACAAAATTTATTAAACGCCAATTATTAAAAGGAGAAGAGGAAAAAAAAAAATGAATTATGAAGGGGTCCTGGTGGCCAAATACCTTACAATACGTAATATTATTTATGCAGACTTTTTACAGCAAATTTATTACCGTAAACGTAAACAATTTGTTTTTCCGATGATAAAAAAAAAAAAACGCTCGAGTGCGAAGCATTTTTAGTAAGCAGACCAACATGAGTTTGTTTCACGAGCGTGGCTGCATACAAGCTACAATGGCCGCCGCCGTTCATATTTTATTACTATTTTACAGTTGTCTCGCAAACTTTTAATTAAGTATTCATTAAAAAAATTTTTTTTACTATTTTTTATGGGATTTTCCTTCATTTTGTTAGTGGAGCGGGCCGGAAAGAGACGGAAATATTAATGGCTCGGCGGTGTTAGTCATCAATTATGTGTTGATAGTGCGCGCAAGGACGGCCTAACTCACCATACGCATGCTCGCCGAGCGTTCCACTGGAAGTTTTTTCGTCGATTTTTTTGCTTATCACGGCTGTGGCTTACCTATTGCGCTAATTGTGTTTTGTTATTGTTTTGAGCCAATATATTTTTTTAAATTACGTTAAATTCCGACGAATCATGCCTGACGATTTAACTTCTCTTTGGAAAGAAGGGGGGGGGGGGTGAAGTCGGATTTAATGAAACATTGATTTAGAGTAAACATTTTTGGGTCCCATGGCATTTTGTTATATCGGGGTTCTACTGTAGATGGTTTCCTATACAAAATCTCAATTTTTTACAATAATATAATAAGTTACTATACATATTAATTTCAATATCAAAATTTTACACCACAAATATTCTAAAAATACTTTGGGATTATACATAAACGTAAGTTGGAAATATTACAGGATTTTACAATATTTTCTTTTATTCTAATTACAGGATTTTGAAAGTGAATTTGGTGGCAGAACTGTTGTAGAATGCATGCAAGGTGAAATAACGTACAACAGCTTTAATACAAACCTTAACATAAGCAACGTAGTGACCGCCATGAAGTGTGCCACTATGTTCAACAATCCCAAAAAGAGCGTACAAAACCTGTGTCTGCTCCGGGTTCATGGTTGGCGATTCCTGTAAAACAACATTACATGTTTCACAATACTCGCAACCGAAGAAAACTGCAAAGAAAGTACAGACAAGGTTAGTAAAGAGATTGCTTCAGGTGGGTGCACATCTTTCTCCGCAGGAAGCATGGTGACGTCACATTAAGTACACAGCCTCCACTCTAGAACTTGCCTTCAATGTATCTTACCATAGATGTGCACCCTTTCACAAATTATATTCCTGTTTGGGTAAAATCAACCGCATTATGGCAGTGTAGTTGCAGAAATAATTTTTCAAGTTAAGACAAAATCAGTAAACTCATGAGAGTGAGCAACGTTCAATGGACATTTTATAACAATACCACTAATACATATTCAGTACGTAATATTTGCTATGTAACAAAACATTCGGCACTGGGTATGCTGCTGTAGCTGCATGTTAACATCTTTGCAACAAGACAAACATCAAACGAAAGTTGTTTAAGGCCATGCCCGGTAGTTTTTTTCACGTTGGTGCAAAAAACTCAAAAAGTTTTCAACCAAATGGGTTGAAAAAAATTGAGAGCGTGTGAAGTCATACTATGCACAATTATATGTACGCTTTAAAAAAAAATGAGTCGTTTGCCAGTAAAAAAAATTATTTTGTGCCATTTTGGCTCATTTTCATGCTAAAATATGTGATACTTTGGGTGCAAGAATCTAAAAATCTATTGCGTTCATTGCAACGGAAAAATTCAGATAGAAACTTTGATGTATTAGTGACAAAACAATGTAGCGATTTTGTGATAGAGATATTAGTTCATTTTGGAAAAATTATTTTCGAAATCACTGCAAAACTACCAGGCATGGCCTTAAGCAACCAATGGGTGTAACACTGCAAAGGATTATTTTAATTTAATCCTGATCATAATAAGTGTTGTAACATGTGCGGGAAACACCAGAGAATTCATTAATCGGTCATGTCTGGGAAGTTAAGTTTATCGCGAAAGACCTAATGTTTTATTTCGCCGTGTGAATTTAGGTGTCGTACGTATGCGTAACTGTAAAAAAAAATCAGAATAGTTATACTAATGGCTGGTCTATATATACTTGTAGGAATTTTTAATTTTTTTTGCGTAGTTTGCAAATACTAAAAGATCCTTTATCATTATCGCCATCGGAACGACAGTCGGCGTCTCGTATTTTCTCAAAATAATTCTAAATAGCTGATTGAGAATCCACTTCAGCCATTTTGCTCTTGTATATGGACAAATCATTTTTTATGTTAAACTAAAAGAACGCACATTGCTTTTATAATTTGTTTACTATGTAGGATTTCGCTAGCGTTGCTGCGTCACGTCACATCTAACCTCAACTTTTCTGTACGCCCGATGCGCCGGGGTGTCTCAATAGTCAATCTCGAATTTCTATTCGAAGACAAACAAATATTCAGAACACAAATAATAATGTATTCGTTTCAGGATTCGAACTTTTGAATATTCGCACAGCCCTACAATTTTTAATTGAGTTTGAAAATGCACATTATTTCCACATTGGTGTTTTATGACCTCTCATGTGGATCTAAAGAAATTGTTTTCCTATACTACTAAGCGCCACGATACGCTTGCACAATTTAAAAAAAAAAAAATTAACTGGAACATTTATACACCAACTAAATGTTTGATCAGTTAACCAAATAACATTGAATGCATTTTTCTTGAATTTAGACACTGTGAGGTCTTTTGTAGCAAAATATTAAGAACACTGATCATTAAAATAGCACATGGCGGGATTCAGTAACCTTCGCCGCCCAAGTAAGCCAGTTTAATGCTGGCAAAATGACGAGGACCGCGCTTCCGCGCAAAAATGTGTGCCGTCCCTTCGTGTGTGTGTACCTATTTAAAAGTATCAATTGTTAAGTACTTGTACTTCTGTCTGTTATACTACTTTGTTAGCCTAGCGGCTTATTTCCTGTCATCTCTATATATATAAAACTGAAAGATGGCTAGCTGACTGACTGACTTGACATATCAAACTGCAGCCCAAACCACTGGACCTAGAATCTTGAAATTTTTTTTGGGGGTTCCCCTCAGGTCGTAGGCAAGCACTAAGAAGGGATTTTTCGAAATTCGACCTCTAAGGGGGTGAAAAGGGGTAAAATGTGTTTCTTAAGAAACGTCAATAGAGCTCGAACCCGACAGCCTATCATCGTGATTTTTACTTTAATAGGACACTCGTAAAAATGCATATTAGCCATTTTAAGGATTTTTTGAAGTTCAACATTTAAGGGGGTGAAAGGACCTTCAATGTGTTTCCAATCAACTATCATTATCTATTGAACCCTTCGGGATAGAGAGTTGATATTCACTTCAAAATATTGCTTACGTAAATATCCAAAAAGTAGTTTTAGGTTTTTTTGAAATTCGACCCCCAGACAGTAAAAAGCTTTTACAAATGTCTATGATAGGACTCAAAGACGTTTCAAAATTCTTTATTTAAAGAGGTGAAAATACGTGATATGTGTTTTCGATTATCCTTCCATATCTATCGAATCAATCAAGATATCAAAGTGCTCTTTGCTCTAAATTGGTGCTTTTGTCAACACCCCAAATACCATTTAAAATACATTTTCTGAATTCGGCCCTAAACTGGTTAAAAAGGGGTAACATGAGTTTTCGACTCATATTCGATATGTATCGATCCCATAGCTTTTTATACAGCGACGTGATTTTTGTTTAGGATTGATGCTTACTCAAATACCTAAAAAGTATTTTCAGGAATTTTCGAAATTTGCCACCTAAGGACGTGAAAAGGGGTGAAAAGTGGTGAAAAACATTTTCAAATAATCGTCGATATTTCTTGAACGCAGCGGGCTAATGTGTTTTTTACGTCCACGAGATACCAATAAAGTATTCTAAAACGTGATTCAAGGGTTTTTCGAAATTTACTCTCTTAAGTGGTGAAAAGACCTTGAACGTGTTTTAGATAAATCCTCGATATCTATCGAACCCGTCGAGATATACAATTAATTTTTGCTTCAGGATGATGATTACAGAAATTATCGCAAAACGGTTTTAAGATTTTTCTAATATCCATTTCTCAATACTGTGCAGGAGTGATATGTGTTTTTTAGTAAATGATGAATTTTGATTCGACTGAACGTGCTAGCTGTGTGATTTACATTTCAGTTGGATACTTACACAAATGTATAAGATGTAAATTTAAAATATTTCAAAATTCGACACCCAAAAGGGTGAAAATGACATAATATGTTTTCCATCAACCCATGATATCTATCTAACCAGTAGCAATATTGAGGTGGTGTTCGCGTCAGAATGATGCTTACGTATATGTTTTAAAAAAGATGTACATAATTTTTTTTCTTTATAAGAAACTTGATTATTAAGAATAAAACTATGTTGGTCCAGGTCAATATTCAAGGCAGACGATCTGAAAAGCAGGAACGAGCAGCGAGAAGCAACCAATACAGGAGTTTCACTCAACAGTAACCTATCGAGACATGGTGTTGTACAACCTCTATGAGCCCAGGACACAGATATTTTATTTTTTTTTAATAAATTTTTATTTTTATGAATTATTTCGACGTTACGTGGCGGAGTTGTTTGTTGCTCAGGTCTAAAATTCCGGAAGGTTCTGGGCTCGAATTCCATTAAAAGCTGCATACAAACGTTCAATTCTGACACACAAAATCTAAAAGGCAGATCAAATTAGTGCAATTTACATGTAGTCTTTAAAAGGGGTAAAATTGCAGTTGGCTTTCCACTTAGGTTCCTCTACAATATCAGTTGACATATCGTTGGTATACTGCCAAAAGTTTTCAAGTCATAAATGCTATTTTGTTTGAAAACAGTATTAAATTGTAGATATTAACAAAAATGTGTTACTATACTGTGACACAACAGTACAAAACGACGAATAAACTTTAAACTTGGGCAACTGTTCGTGAACAACATATACATATTCCTAGCATTTTAATAATTTTATCACATTTTGACTTTGTCACTTTTAGCAGTAAACCGACGATATATTATCTCACTAATCTCAAGTTTGGGCACCAAACACATTTCCGCGAAACATTTACCCACTGAAATTTTGTAATGGCAGTAAAGTAAAAGCAAATATTTTGATAATATATAATTGAGGCCACCATCACCAATGGTTGTGCACAGGGTAAAAAGGTGGTTTTTCATTTGATTAACCTCTTTATCTTAGGGGTCTGTAACTACCCCACATCGTCAAATTGGCAGGGCTATAAATAAGGCCCAGACGAAGTCGCCGTTAGTGACGGGGACAAACTTAAAGACGTCTTTTCGCGTGGACAGCTATAGCTACTATCCTGCTGCAGACCTAGCCGATTGGACATTCTAACATTTTATGACTGAAGTACAGTACCAATATTGAGTACAAATTAGGTTCTTCAATTACAGTAAATATTACCAGCTGCGAATAATACTCGCGAGCAAAGCCACGGGGGACTGCTAGTTCTTATATATATTAATCCCCAAATATTTAGTTTTTGTAACCCTGTGTCATGGAAAATGAACAGTTCCAGTGACTAGCTGCTGCTGGGCAAAGTGGCATTCTTGTCTGTCTGCAATAAACTGGGTAATCTGTACTGGTGTCTGTTTTTCCAACGGATAATTCCATTGTGCCCAACACTCTTATGTTATCCTTGTTACCATCCGACTGTACTGTTTCCAAAACCCTACGTAATCCTAGTTCCTGTCTGACGTCACTTCACGAAGCGGTCACAAAGTATGTAGACCTACTGTAGTCATTGTTTGGATCTCGTTAAACTATGTCCAAATGCTAACTAGCCTTATAATTAGTAACACTTTAGGGAAGGGAAGTCACTACATATAATTTCTTTAAGTACAGTAAACCCTCGATCTATTGACATAGGATCTAACGATATATATGATCTGACGACATTATTTCCAGAAACCCTGCAATAATAAATATTTAAAAAAATTGAACTAATTTAATTAAAATGCAATAGATCACAGTGAAATGTTATTAAAAAATAATTCTACGTACATTAAACAATAACATACTGTACTGTAGTTTCCATAAGCAAGTGATACGCATCTGTGAGGAGAGTGGGGGACTAAAGAAAAATGTTAGAAACATTGGATGAAATAGAGTTTTAAGCACATGCCAGGTGCGCTAGGCCACCCACGCAATACCAATATTTGAGAAGTAATGACTAACGCTGCTTTATCTCCTCCTCTCCTCACTACTCCAAGCTCCCTCCTCCCTGCATCTTTCACACACCACCACATGCCCGTATCTGAACTACGCAGCCACATGACGTGAGCATAGCAATGCTAATGGCCAATACTATAGTAGCTTATGTCTCACTTTCAAATGCTTTGCTCTTGTTTAAAAAGACCAACCAATAAGAAGTAAATTTCATGTCTTGCCGCACTCTTGTCGTCCACATTTTCACCGCTGTGTTTTGTACTAGTGTTGCTAACCACCCACCCCTAGCCAACAAGCGTGAACGCCTCAACTGCAGACTGTCCGATAGTCACGAGCAACTTGCAGCCTGTTTGGCCGCAAAGCAGAGCCACTCTCCTACTCTCTCCCAGCCATCATCTTTGTTTCAGTGTCAGGTGAAAGCCCAGTGGTTGGGGGGGCGGGAGGTTAAGAGACGATGCTTTTTTTTCCATCACTACAGCTAACAAAAAAAAGGACCAGCTTGGCACCATGCCCGTAAAAGAAGCAAAAAAAGAAAACAATACGGCGTATCTTTTTTTATCTAGCTTCACATACTGTAGGTTGTGGGCATTAGAATTGAGCTCGTCTTGACCTTGACAACTTCCGCTGTGTTAACCATTCGACACATGAAACATATGGCTGCAGCATAAAAACGGCCTACAACTAGTCCCGTATGCTACATGTGGGCTGATAGGGTTTTTTTGTTTATGCTTGCTCAACAGGGCAGTGATTACAGCAACTGTGACCAGTGTGTCGAGAGCCACTTTGCCTCTATTCACAACGCAAAGCAATAAACTGGTGAGTTTTGCATAGTTTTACGATTTTTCCTATAGACCTAAGATTTAAAGTGACGAGTAATTCAATCATTATTTTATAGTGACAGCACCTTGAAAAGTCCACTTTTAGCCCTTTTGAGTGGCTCAAAATTCACGTTCTTAATAGGCGTACTGGTTTTTAAAAATACACACTTTTTTTTTTCTTTTACAAGAATTTTTATTAGTATCGCTTAAAATTCTATGATGGTGACAAACTGTAACAGGCATGTACAAAAAAAACCCTCAATGGCTGTACTGAAAGGTTTTAAATTGTTGCAGTATACCGTATTTGCCGGCATAGAAGACGACAATTATTACATATTTTTGGCCCTCAAAAATTGCTACTCGTCTTATATGAGGGTGCAAAAATTTTTGGTAGCCAAAAATCGTTTGAAAGCTAAGCTGTGAGATGTGGAGTTGTATGATGTTTCAAGGAATTGTGTTTTTCATCAGAAATGAAAACGAGTGCCCCCATTATTTAAATGAATTTTACGGTACGTAATTTTGATGAGCGTCATTCATAATAAAGGACACTTCCTCGCAGCGAAGCGGCGATTGATGCGAGCGCATGCCGAGATACTTTGTCTCGCCAGCCTATAACTCTCAGGCGGAGAAAACGAGGATCTAGGTCCGCATGCTTTCATCCTTTGTCTCGCAAGCACAAGACTCGGGCAGAAAAAACAAGGATCTAGGTACTGTACCACACATTCCGGTGTCTGCCTAGTGCTAGGCTGGCGGACAACAGCAGAGCACAGTCATGCGATGACCTTGCAAGCAGCTGTTGTTGCCCGGCGTTGCCATGTAGTGCGAGGCGTGCCTCAGTCCGGCGTTGCCAAGTCGCGCACACCTGCCGGCAAATGGAGATATCGCCGGCTGCCGCCATGCATTTCCTTGGCTCTTGGGCACGGAGGGCAGTAGTAACCAGTTATTCGTTTATGTGTCTACTATGATGTTTATATGCTGGTAATAAATGCACTGAAAATATTTAAACTAAATTTTTAATGTTTCTGGCAAAGGAAAAAAAATAGTTTTCTGTCGGGAATTTAAAAATTAGTAATTTCCTTTCTTTTCAAGATTTTGTACCTTGAAAACCATGACTCGTCTTATATGCGGGGTCGTCCAATATGCCGACAAATACGGTATTTTCACGTAAATAATAAGTTGTTGTGCTGTGGTTTGTGTGAGCTTCGCAGTAGCCAGTAGGCTGAATCATGCATGCACAAGCCAAGGCCAGCAGGCTGCTCTCCCCTCCCCCATCCTACACAACCAGACTGAGTGCGCCATGTGTCCATAAACATCACAGCAGATACTGGATTATGGAGTTGCATTTTATTTGGAAGACACCTTTTCATTACACTAAAATATAATTTCAATGAAAAACTTGTTTACTTTTAAGTCGGTATTTGCTCTATGAAATAAGGAAAAATATATTTTTTTTTATTTTTAAATTTTGGGAGTGTCAAAATTAATTATCTCGGAACTAACTATGTACACCTGTGATCTAATGACATAATCACTTGGCACCTTGCAGTGTCGTTACATTGAGGGCTTACCGTACCTGTACTCTCCTATAGCTGTTTTCCCACACACAGTGCTTTTTAAAAACTATCACCCGTGGTGGATTACCCTTTACATATCTTGGAATTCGGAGAGTTATTTAAATTTAAAATATAAGCAGCCAAACAATATGGGAGTTTTCAACCATTTTGACGGACAGGGCTGGCAATGAGTTTTGTAAAATATTAAAAATACATTTTGTGATGATATATAACCAACTAGGTAACACACAGCCAATGTACAGTGGTAGACTACTTACCTTACATTTGACAGAGCAGATGGGAGCTAGATCCAATACCATTGGGAAGCGCACATGGCAGGATATTTTGCGGAACATGGCTCGTAAAACTTGGAACCTCTTGAGGTGCAGAATCAGAACTGCTGGGGGAGAACTTACAAGCAGCTGCTTGGTTGCATTGGTATACACCATCTTTCCCTCCTTGCCTGCAAACACCATCCACTCTGCACAACATACTATTCGGTAGTGTTACGATTGTATTTACAGAATTTACTTTATAACTTGTGAAAAAAATATACACTGTAAATATAACTACCTCTGAGAAGGCTCATTAACATAAAAATTAGAGACCTACACTAGAGCCTCAATTTTAATATGTAACAGTTCCTGAGAATGACTATAAAATCAAAATTCATAGTACACTGAAAAATTATTAAGGTGTTAATAAAATCTAGGTATTCTAAAAATTAAGTACATACAACAGTAAAATTACAGGCTATATTAGATATAACAAACCAAACAACTATACTCTAAAAGAATATATGATTTTTTCCTTGGACAATTTTCTGTATTTCTTTAAGAGTCTTTAATTTTGCCTGAAAGCTAAAAAATTTGAATTTTTTAATGATACATACCAACAAATCATAAAACCCAAATTTGTGAAATTGATGGTTTTACTTAGTGACAAGACTTAAATGATTCCTATAATTGTAGGAGGTAGGGCCTACAGAAGAATCTTGATTTTACGAGGTCTCAGTGTATCTGAGAATGACCTCGTAAAATTATTTCAGAGCAATTTTTTCTTTACGCTCTGCAAAACCCACAAAATGCATTAAAATAGCAGTTTTCACACTATGTAGACGTCAAACATTTTATCATAAAAAACATTAGAAGTGAAAAGATTGTTGTCAGCGCTTAACATCTAGGTCTTCAGCTCTGGTGAAGGGTGACATGATGGGAGTATGGATAGGCGATGGAATGAAGGAACAGGGGAAATGGGAGATCTCCAAGAAAACCCACTGACCAGCGACATCGTCAGACACGATTAGTACATGCAAGAATCCGAGGAATGCTCCCGCCAGAAATTAAACACTTTTTTTTCGCATGCATAGCCATACATGTGCACAAGCTCTAACAAAAATCTGTCATGAAAATTCGGAAAAAAATATTTTAATCTTCAAGTACAGGCCACAATGAATTTTGGCATTTTTGTAAAATATTGTCTGACTCTATAACTTCTATAATCTGCCACAGCCAGTCATGTCACCTAGTCTCAGCTGTCTAAACATGTTAAGAGCGGCAGATGCAGCGCAGGCCTACCGGCCACTGTACGTGGTGAAAGCAAAGCATAGCATTTGGACAGACTGTGTAAAGTGAGCAACAGCTAAGAGTCTTCAATCTCGCATGCTTGCCTGTCACGTCTCCCGCCCTTGTATTGATTGGCTGACTTAAAACAGTTGCCCAACCCCTTCCTGCTCTCATTTTACCATTCTATTCACAGTTTTCAACCACATGCTGATATTGCAAATTTGAGTCATGGTGTTGTGCAATAAAGTAATTACAGTACAGTAGCTGTATTACGTTTAAAAGCTGGAAACGGGAAAAGTGTTAATTTTTTGTACACTAGACTATAACAGTCATCAGACTGGCCTCAAGAAAACATCTTGTGTATGGTGGTTGTACGCTCGCTGCACACAGGAAAAGGGAGTGGGGACTCGCTGCAGACAGTCAAGTGAGGGAGTACAGATATGTCATACTCCATGTTTTACATCATACTTTGTGTGCCTGTAAGTTGCTTTAAGACCTGGCGACTTCCTTATCGCTTTTCTTTTTCTTTTGCTTAGACCATGACCCTACCCTCTAAAAATAGTTGTATCTTCCCTTCACTTCCCCTCACCAAACTGACAAACCCTTACTTCGAAACTAGGGATGGGTCGATACCATTATTTCTCGATACTCGATACCAAAGTTGATACCCCTATATTCTCACGATATTCAATATCAATACTTTCCTCGATGCCAGGTAAAAAATTCAAAACAGCTTATAAGTAAGAACAGGTGAAAATAGTACTTGTATTTCTTTTGCTCTAGATCATTCACAAAATTAAAATCAAGTAGCACCATAATACTGTACTTACCATGTTAGTAGTTACCTGATTATTGCATACATCTCATTAACCGGATCCACTTTGAAATACTACTTCCAAACATAACCACCGAGAAAATCGAAAGTTTTGCTGTGTAACTGAAATTAACATACACCGAAACTACATAATTTAATACGGACGCATCTGCTTCAAATTTGAGGTTATGTTTAAACAAACAACTGTATTGTAACATAAAACATAAACTGAACGCTTTTGTGTTTGCATGAACAAATAAAAACAAAATTAAACTGGCATAGTACAAATTGTTATAAACATTAGTTTGTAAATTAACAAACACGAAAAATATTATTCCAATTCTGGCTACCGTAAAAAAAAAAATTTCCATCCAGTAATAACAAACACGTCTGGCGAACACTTGAACATTCCGATTACCATAATCGATAAGTGACGCTTAACTATTACGTTCGACCTTGCAGCTTTTAACAATAGTATGGTCGAAATTGATCATAACTGTATTACTTTTGCTTGGAACCACTTTGTTTTTTGAAATTGGTTTTTTTCTAGCTTGCCAGTTGTGTTGTAAGTGGACGTCATTGTTCAAAGTTATTTTATTGATCATGTACCAAACATCGAAAGATGCACCGTCAGCTCTCATAGTATTTCGACATTTTTGCTGCCTTTGTTCGGACAGTGTCATCACAGTGCCAGCAAAAACATGGTCCGTACCACGTGTTCCTGATGTAACATGTAAACAAGGGATTGTTTTGACTGTCATACATATAAATCTACTTGTTGCAGTTACTAAAATATGTAACCTTTTTTATCTCAAGAGTAACCAGTATGAAAGGTAAGCTAAGAACCTTTTTTACATTGGAAAACAAACCTTATATAATTATAATGTAAAATCTCTGCACTGAAAGCTTAAGATAGCTTAGTTCGTTATTATTTTACTACGAAGTTGCCAGTGAGCTTAATTCTTGATAACTCACATTATTTATTACTAGGGGTAAGTCAATATTTTGCAAACTTCCCATACGATACTGGATACTGTTCAAGTATTGATGGTATCGAGGTATTGCGAGTATCGAGGTCCCATTCCTGTTTTAAACAAAACGAAGGATTTGAAGAGAAGGCAGGAAAAATAAACATTGTGAATACAGTACTATGTTCTGTGTGCATGCACGTCAACTGCTGTGCCTCGTCTAGCCTACGTTGCAGCCATGCCACCCCGACCCTTATAACTGTTCGACAATCAAGTGCAACTTGCATTCTGTCTGGCTGCAAAGCAGAACTACATGTTTGCCATTTCCCTCCCACTCTCTCAAAGTCATTGTTTTTGTTTCTGCGTCTGGTGGCTGCTGGTCCAGGAAGAGGATGAAGAGCAGGGGAGGGGGGAGATGAAAAGAAGACAATTTTTTCACATTACATAACGTAAAAAAACCAGCATGGCACTCTGGCATAAAAGAAACAAAGGAAAAAAAAAACAATACTGCATTAGTGCACATTGCTGTGGCGTAAGAACGGCTTAAGATGCAAACATAACTATTTCTGGTTGCCGTATGCGTCACATGGACTGGAAGGTTTTTTTTACGCTTGCTTAACCTCTTACCATGTAATATTCCACCTTCAAAATATACTAACAAAACATGAACAAATGTTTTTTTACTGCAAAATTAAATTTTTTATGCAGACATTTGTTGGAAATGAAAATCAATTCGCAAGATGAAGTAATTTTAAGTGTAGATAGAGTATGCGAAGCCACATTTGTCAGTGAAAAAGAGCGGAATAGAGTATAGGGGCAGATATTTTCTACTTCTAAGGCATGGCAACACAACAAGGGAGCAATAATAGAGACTGGGATCCATTTCACCTCTATCTGTAATGTAGTAATGTAAAGCATTAAACTGTCACTCTATGCTTTAGTTTTATGCTTTTTCCTGTAGGCCTAAGATTTTAAGCAGCAAAACTACGGATTTTATTTGTGTAAACAGTGTAGTAAAATCCAGCACAGTGTTTACCTTTTGGGATTACAAATTCAGTCAGTAATTTTTATGTGACTGCACCTTAAAAAATTCCGGTTTAAGCTTGTTTTAGGGGCACCAAATTAGTGTTCCTAATTAGCGTGCAGGTTTTCCACAAATACAGACATTGTTTGAAGTGTACCTACTTCTTTCACAAACATGTTTATTGGTATCGCTTAAAACGTTATACAGTGCAACCTCTATCCATCGTTTTTTAAGGGACCAATGAGAAAAAACGATGCATGCGAGAAAACGAAACATGCAGGAAACGCACAACTCCCCCCCCCCCCTTAAGAAAAACCAAAAACATAACCCTCAAAAATTATTTTTAATATGTCCATCACATGAAAATTTGCACTACAAATACGTGTGTATTGAACATGGTCGTAGCTCAATTGTATTTTGTATTACTGACGAAATAGTTTAACGTCAAAGGTGGCAATCCTTGACATTTGGCGATGTCAGCATGCTTTTCACGGGACATTTCTCTACTTCCTCATTATTTCAAGGCATTCTTCAAGTGAGCGTACAGATTTTGAAGGCCGCGACATTGTTACAGAAATAATTTATAAATACATTTCACAGGCCTTAAAATAAAAATAGTGTGCACCACTTAATAACAAAATTCAAAAAACTGTTGCTATCTAAACAGAAAACGTAACAAGAACAAGATACGTATTTACAAGGCGAAACGTAACCTCTCCAACTAACTCGTGCGCTTGCGCTCGGCTGCCTTCGGCTTTACTCGGAAGTGCACAAAATGGTGGAAGAAAATTCCCAAAATTCTTGACGTTACTACAATTTATTCACACTTGACTGAAATGCAAAAATAAAAGCACATATTTTCAATAGAACAAAATGAATTTGTACACAAAGCGTGTTCGAAATCTATTGAAAATTATCAACTTAAAAAAAATATTTTCTTTATAAAAAAATTACGTTTTCTGTTGGTGGCAACATGTTTGTTGTTCTTTTAACGAAATTACGGCAATGTTTGTGTTTCCACACACAACTTACAGTACCTAAAACGTTTCTTAAAATAAGATGAACGATTGCCAAACATATTTGAAACAATAACGGTGAAATTTATAGTCAAACCAAACATATTACGTTCATCCGTATTTTTGGCAACGGTAAATGTTTGCCTTGTGCGGGTATGATACGTTGTTTACACCTGTTTGTTTCAAGAAGTGTATACGAGCGTGGTATGAAAACGTAAAATGTAAGTTAACTTTTTTTGTTGTTGGTGAAAATGTCTGAATGGTCAATGCGGGAAATTTATGAATATATGAACAATCCATGTGGGTTTATTTAACATTGTTTATATAGGCAATTTGTCAGGACCGTGAAAAACTATCGATGGATCCGGGAAAACGAAAGAAACTGAAACGATGCAACGAGGTTCCACTGTGATGGTAACATGCTGCAACACAGTTCATACACAATATTGTGTATTGGTATTCAACCACATGATTATAACCAAAGAAAATAGACAACTGCTGTACTGAAAGGTTTTTAATTGTTGCAGTACACTTTCACGTAAATAACACACGCTGCTAGTGTGGTGCTTCATGCCAGGCGAGCAGGATGAATTGCATTTTACGCGATGCGTGAAGTAAATTTACATTGTGTCATTTTCTGAGACTCATTCTGGCAAATATAGGTCACATCATTACAAACGTAAATTTATTTGTTCATAATTAATATTGCTGTACTAAAATATTTAATACAGTACATATTTTATCATTACAAATTTCAAACAAAAATAAACGGGAATCACATAAAACCACGATAAACAAATATGTTGCATTATTTAACCCAAACAACTGCCATTTTCATATCTCTTTCGATGCTCTTGAAACTCGCTTTCACCTAGCAGTCAAAAATCAATTTTCTCAATTCGTATAGTCAATATCTCCAATAGGACGTAATTTAATACAGAACACATAAAAAACTGTGCAATTCTTTTGTAATTTCACATATAATAGATAAATTTCGCAATTTCAACTAAACGCGGTAAATTTCCAAAAAGTCTTTATAAACAAATATAAATATTCTAACAAAAAAATTTTGTTTAGCATTGACATTCTACTGGCCATTTATTTATACTAATAATACTGATTAAATTGCCCTTCTGTTTTTGAAACTTTTTGTACATATACATAGGTACAGTCTATTGCTTTCTCTACTGAAATTTCATCAATCCATGATATCAACATTTCCTTGGTAAGTGAATACGAAACTATTGCTAGCTTCATAACAAAATAAGCGTAAATTAGGGGAAGCAAGTATCAACTGAAGTGTAAATGGCAGGAATACAATCCATTGTTAACATAGGGAAAATAATGGGAACCAGGAAAAAAATGGTAAACAGGTATTTAAGGGGAACATGTTATTCAGGGGAATGTAAAATCGGTGTTCTACTGTAGCACATTTCCAGAACTTCGTAATGCGGCTGCGATTTGGCAACACTGCACGCCATAAGCATTGTACTGCAATCTAAGATTGGAATGCTCTATAGAGGCCTGTCGCCTGTCAACTCACGGTACGAACACAAATTTTAAAATGGCTAAAACGTGGGGAAACAATTTCCAGCTGTTCCATCAGGGAATGAAATCAACACTCTCTTGGTCTGTTTGGGTCAGTATGCTAGACAAATTAACTGAATGAAGCATACATTTTTATTAAATGACTAATTTCTACACATACTGAACAAGACTGAATTAACTGCAGGAAATTTTTAAACCTGAGGAAAATATCTGTATAAAATTATTATAATACACAGGAGAATTTACATAATCTGGTAATGTAAAAAACATTAATTTGCTTGGTTTAATTGAATAGAGTACTAAAAAAATTAATAATTTTTATGGTGTTACAGAAAATTTTTTTTCCATAAATTTTATTTTAACCAATTT
Source organism: Medauroidea extradentata (assembly GCA_003012365.1). Classification (NCBI taxonomy): domain Eukaryota; kingdom Metazoa; phylum Arthropoda; class Insecta; order Phasmatodea; family Phasmatidae; genus Medauroidea; species Medauroidea extradentata. The sequence continues at coordinate 40,538 of PNEQ01002049.1, read as the reverse complement.
TCCTATCTTTCTTCTAATAAAAAAAAAAATAAATAAATAAATAAATAAAAAAAACAATTCAATATGATGGGTAAAGTCGAACATTGAGATAAGAGGGGTTAAATATAAACCAACCAACATTACATTTTCAGGGACAAACTGTAATTTTAAAAGCATGTACTAGATGTGTGTAACATTGGTTACTGCAACTGCTGACTACAGCCTCTCTCCGACATTCCTACATGTCCCAGAGATGCTAACTACACAGCATTCCAGCCAGTGAACAAGGTGGCGACTCACCATGATTGAGACGCTGAGTGCAGTTCTCACAGCCGACCTTGTTGTTGCCAGTCATGAGCTCGACAGCAGTGAACTGGCTCAGGCAGGACTGAACAGAGGTGTCGCCCTCCTCACATTGGTAGCGCTGGGCCAGCGTGTGGCTCCAGCTGCTGTCGCTGGCACCTCCCACACTACTGTTGCTGCTGTTGCTTCCGCTACTGCTCTTGCTAAGGTCCTCCTCGTCCTCTTCCTCATCATCCTCCTCTTCCTCATGTCGGGCATGGCCATTGTGCCACTCCAAGGCGATGACACTCCCACCTTGTGGTAATGGGGGTGGCGGGGGTACTGGGACCAATGCACGGCAGGCGCTGTTACCCAGTGACAGCCGAGAGAAGTCACTTGCTAACCGGTCTGTCGCTTGGTGAAACTCCAGACGGGACACCGGCCGGTCCGAAGAGTCTCCGGGTGATGCTGGTCCTCCGGCACATTCAACATTCATCTCGGAAGAGGCAGAACTAGGTGACAAGGGAGCCAATCCTGCAGCACCACCGGGAGTCTCCACAGACAGTGCTTGGGGTGATGCTGGGCTTGCCAGCATTGAATCTCCATTTAGCAGTGGGCTGTCTATGGCAGAATCCTCGTTGGCCAACTTCTCTGAACTGTAGCCAGATTCTCCGACATCATGTGGTGGCTTCGAGCCCTTCACATCTTGATCTACATTGTCTTCCACATCAGCATCACTCTGTTCTGTCAACAAATGACAGAAGACTACAAAACACTGTATCCACAAAAAAAGTTAATACAGTAGTTAATTAAATTTAACCCCAAAATAATTTTTTGAAAAAGAGAAACCCTTTTGGTACAAGACTTTACTAACAGAACTGAACATATCAATACCTGCTGCTGCAACCTTACCATAGGTACCGTATTTACCACTGTACCACCCGCACATTTTTTATCACGAACAAAACTGAAAATTAGATGCGTGGATAATACATGGAAATCAAGGTTTGTGGACAAATATGGCCTGAAAAAGTTGGGTTTATTGTACATTATAGACTGCTGGAACGATTCATAATAATGGAGAAATAAGTAAGAAACCCTTAAATATCAAATTGTAGACATAAGCAGTAAATACGCTAAGTCAGCATTACCGTCAGCCAAGAAAACAGCAGCACGTTGGCGGCTGCCTGACTGCTGGGATGTGTCGAGTATGTGGCACGCCGGATCATGAAGAGCGGCACCAAGCCAACATGTACCTAGATACATTGTCTCACTCACCCGGTTCAATGAGTGAGCATCTAGGGACTCGCAACGCGGTGTGCATGGTGGCACGGAGAACAAGACCGAAATAGTGGTATATTGGTCAACTTGTACTGGCAACTGCCGGTAGAGTGCAGTACATGCTGCCGCTGTTACAGAGTACTCGTGTGTTGTGCAGCAGCATGCTCACCAGCCTCGAGCCTTTACCATTGTAGCTTCCAACACAACTAACAATGCTGAAATCTACTTATACTTTAAGAGTGTAATTTAATTCTCAAGACGTGTCAGCCACATTTTTAATTTATTAAGCATTGGAATATTTTTAAATTACTGTATTTGCCGGCATATAAGAAGACAATTTTTACATATTTTTGGCCCTCAAAAATTGCTACTCGTCTTATATGAGGGTGCAAAAATTTTTGGTAGCCAAAAATCGTTTGAAAGCTAAGTTGTAAGCTGTGGAGTTGTAATATGTTTCAAGGAATTGCGTTTTTCGTCAGAAATGAAAACGAGTGCCCCATTTATTTTAGTAAAATTTACAGTACAAAATTTTGATGGGCATCATTCATAATAAAGGACACTTCCTCGCAGCGAAGTGGCGATCGATGCGAGCGCGTGCCGAGATACTTTCTCTCGCCAGCCTACAACTCTCGGGCGGAGAAAACGAGGATCTAGGTTCGGATGCTTTCATCCTTTGTCTCGCAAGCACAAGACTCTTGAGCGGTAAAAACGAGGATCTAGATACCGTACCACACATTCATGTGTTTACCGTCTAGTGCTAGGCTGGCGGACAACAGCGCACATGAATGCGATGACCTTGCACGCAGCTGTTGTTGCCCGGCATTGCCAAGTAGTGCGCGGCGTGTCTCTATCCGGCGTTGCCAAGTCGTGCACACCTGCCGGCAAATGGAGATATCGCCGGCCGCCGCCGTGCATATCCTTGGCTCTTGGGCGCACGGAGGGCAGTAGTAGCCAATGTTATTCGTTTATGTGTCTATTATGATGTTTAAATGCCGGTAATAAATGCAGTGAAATATATAAACAAAATTTTTAATGTTTCAGGCAAAGGAAAAAAATATTTTTCTGTCGGGAATTTCAAAATTAGTAATTTATTTTTTTCAAGATTTTGTACCTTCAAAACCATGACTCATCTTATATGCGGGGTCGTCCTATATGCCGACAAACACAGTATGTTTTTGAACAAAAGGTACCTAATTACTAAAGTGGAACAGTACAGTAAAAAATTCTTTTTCTTGAGAGTAGGCTGCAAATGTGGGGTGTGGATCTAACATTGGGGTTGTAATGGGTACCTCTCTGCTGCGTTGTTATTTAGACGTCCCTGTTCGTGGCGACAGCATGTGTCGGGGCCTGATACTTCTCGCCGTCACGTGCTGTTGTTTATATATATTTTGGAGGTTAAGTATTTCAAACGGTGTCCGCTCAGAGAGAAAACATTTAAGTGGGCATATATAAAAAAAAAGAAGAAAAAAAAAGTTTCCGTTTAGTTTTTTTTCTATTTAATGGTTCACTTGTACATTGAACACTCACTGTTTAACCACTTAAACTCATTTCTGTAACCTTTTCAACTTCGAAACGTAAACATAAACAGGTGATGCAAGTGCTCAAATTGCCGCAGTCTAGAGTGTTCGCCCAGGCAAATACTACTTAGATAACCTAACTAGCTAATGAAAAATGATAAACAACAAAGCATCGCAGGCAATACCGCCCACTTTACTCCCGAATTCGCCCTCTAGGCTTCACAACCCCTCTGCCCCGTCCGACACGTCCTCCTCCTTCCGCCATGACGCCCCAACTAAAACTCCCGAGAAAAACTTAGCCGGCCATCTCCCGGCGACCGGTCACGAGCTCCGATGTACGACGACCGTTACTGATTAACAAACTCAAATAAGAAAAACTTAGCCGGCCATCTCCCGGCTACCGAGTCCAAGCTCCGATGAAACACAACTGCTACTGACCGATTACAAACAAGAAACACTTAGCCGGCCATCTCCCGGCGACCGGTCACGAGCTCCAAGCAAGAGAACTACTACTGGCCTGCCACATAAATCCTATTCCAGGAGAAGCAAGCTAATAAGCTACTTGAAATTTAACAAAACTTAAACAAGGCAAAATATCAGAAAAGTTTACTTAGAAAAGTTGCTTGAAATTAAATTACCTTTCAAATGAGTCCAAACACGATATAAATCCAATAAAATTGACATGTAAAATTCCATGCTTTTCTCTTGCATTAAAGTTAAATTTAAAATTAAAAAGAAAATTTTAATGTAAATTTCTCTACTCGCATCCCCAATTAATAGGTTGGATCCCGCCGTATACACCCTTATACCTGGTTAAGTTGGCCTACTTAATTGGTTATAAACAGAGAGAAAAAAAAACATTAATTAAGACAAAAAAAAATTGAAACTTACAGTATGATAAGAGGCCAAGTAAGTGCTACGTGCCAGTGCACGTCACAGGGTGGGTGGTACATGGGTAAATAAGGTAGTTCAGGATAAATGAACATTCTGTAAGCCATGCCTAGTTAAATTTTCAGCCAGTTGAATCTCTGCATGGCACAAACATTTTCATTTGCTTTTGTCCATACAGACTTGCACAATGATGTATTTAAGTTTAGAATCCTCTGCTATAAAAATTGCCTTATACAATGTACATGCAGTAGAGTCTCGTTATAATGAGGTGTTATGGTTCCAGGTTTGACCCTCCTTATAGCAGAGTTCTCGCCATTACAGAATTGGGCCAATTTTGACCCCTAACACCCAAAAAAATAGCACAAAATTGCTTTCAGATTATGTTGAAACACATTTAACAGAAAATATCTAGTTAAAATAAATATTATAGATTATTTAGGCGCAGGTATAGCTTGTGCTCTTTATAAGGATACCAAAAAGTACATTGAACACATCAAAACGAACGAAAAACCTGATAGCGCAACTTGACCGCCATAGACTTGTCCCGCAATCACTGACCCGCCACAGCTACTCGCAGCGTGCACACCAGGTTGGCAGCAGTTTACCTCGCATGATTTTATGAAATTAAATAATAATGGTTAGTCACTGGAAATGACGAGTTGTCAGTAAACTGAACAATGGATTAACAAGTTTTAGTGCTAAACTGGCAAACTTTTTGCCTAGAATATGACAATGCCACATTTTACACCCAATTTATTTGTTAAATGTTGCACATACAGTATTACAATCATTTGCTGAAATAAACAATTATTTGTGAAACTAATGTTAAAATTGCATATTGTAAAGATTACTCATCCAGTTGAAAGTTAAGAAAACATTATGGACGTCTGTGAAAAATACTTTCGTTGATGAAAACTATATACCAACATACATTACGCCACAGTGAAATAAAGTAGGAATCAATGAGTTTAAGTAAGAAATTACAAACACCACACAATTCAAACGGAAAATGGTGGGAAGTGAAACTAGATTTTGCGTAGTGGCAGGCGCAATTTCTACGTGAAAATTATAGCACAAACACTCATGATACCCACACTCCTTAATGTTTGATAAACTTTGGAGAAAATATTTTCGTCAGTGAAATGTAGGTAAGTAAAATCACAACCTTTGTTCTACACTGTGGTAGGTAACTGTCATTTTAAATAGTGATGATGGCGAGAGTAATTAATGTCTGGACTCCTGAACAAGTTAGTTTAAAAATTACATTGCTATTTAGTTGACACTGTCACTTGTGCCACTTTTAACCTCAGTTGTTTACTTCAGACATGCTTGCAAGGCTGATGGATCTACTGATAGCTGGAATATTTTTTTGTCATCAGTCCTAACTCATTAGTCTAACGACCACTGCGGTGTACAAGCTACATTGGCCAACTCTGCTGCACGTATTAATTTATTACTTTACCATTGTCAGGGTCCAACCGGATACAAATTTAAAATTCGCTTATATTTCACGTATATTTCTCACATTTTTTTCTCAGAATTCCAGTACAAAGGAAAAAATCACAGAAAATTACAATAAATACTATAACGACTCACTACATGCCTATTTCTCCCATGCGTAGAAACTAAAAATATTAAAGGTGCTGTAAAGGAAGTACTCTTCTGTAAAAAGAGCAAAATATGACAAACACTGCAGAAATATGTAGGTTACTGTGCGCAGTCAGCAAGAGGGATCAATGAACTGCGACAGCTGTTTAATAGCGTGCATTGTCACTGCTCGTCCATGCTTCTTTAGTTTTATCCAGGCTTATTAATTATTCACTGTATTGGTTTAGAAAGACAGATAGTATCTCTAGCAGCTGTGTTATTCTTTATTTATTTCTTTCATATGCTCTTTCACTGGCAGAAAGCAAAGAACATGGTAAAACATCCTACATAATCCTAACTATCTAATTGGGAGAAAATTTAACTGTGGGTACAAAAAACTGCTATGTGGCATTCTACAAATAACTAAAATAAAAGAAATACAGTACAGGAAAAACAACACTCATCAATGCCAAAAACTTGTTCGCACGATTGACTTGCCCATACAAACCAACAAGACCAAATTTTGACAACAATCCTTGAAATATATAAATCAATGACGGTAGACCTTACAAAAAATTAAGATTTTTATCACATATTTCCAGCAAAACGATACCTTAATTGTAAATGAATAACAATTACGTAAATAAACACCACGGCTGTAGGCCTAACCTACAGCGCACAATACAGCATGCTATGTATGTTTTTACATTTTCAAGCGGGACAGTGTATTTCATTTTAAGTAATTTTCACACAAATTAACACGTAGACATTTTTAATTAGAATGCAGTCCTCATTGCTGCAGATACGTTTATAGTTAGAATAGGCATTAGACAGGCATTGTTGCCGTACTGAATTTTCTAACTTTCTTTTGGATCAATTATCAAATATTTCTCACTACAGCAATTCTAAATTTGCCAAATACATTACAATTTACTAGCAAAATTAACTTGCGTCGTATTCGTAACTTGTAAGAATGACTTGTTACGTCACAAAGATACAAGGTTATGGTCGTTTGATAAGTTGTCTGGGTGAAGTTTTCTTGCATCCAAACTGTGACTCAACGGGAAAAGCACAAACATATTTATCTCATGTTTATGTTTCAGTATCACGTAAAAGCCACAGAGTGCGATAGTACTGCCATCTATTGGGAACTTTTGCAAGACCCCGCCCATCCGTGAATTATCAGCCAATCACGGGCACCCTGAACAAGTCAAACTACGCCAATTGGTTAATGCCATTGCAAAGTTGGGCGACGAATTCTTTGTTTTATCTACGCTTCATGAGCGTAGGGTACATCAGCCAAAATTTTGAGTGTAATGTGTGTGAAATTTAACCCGGATAACATTAACCTGTGTTCGAATTTCAACTGGCCGCCTCTTGATCAACTTCTCACTTACCGTAAAAAGCATTACGCGCGTTCTTAAAGTTCTTTAAGTAGTTGGCAAAAGCCGGTCACATGATTAAGATAACATACTCCACTCCCGTGAGTGAGTTTTCGAAAACACATGTTGTGGAATTGGTTTCTACTGTTCACAATTTATTTAGCGCCCAATGTAGACTCGTCTGCTAACTTCCACTTACCCTGCTCGAGAGGTGTCAGTTGGACATCTAAAATGGGTATATTTCAATCGGGTTACGTTTCAAACTTAAAATATAATTATTATTTTTTTTAATTGCCATATCTACCCTCGTAAGCTATCGGAAGCACCAAAAATGTGGCACTGCAAAGTGTTGCCAACCCAAAAAAAAAAAAAAAACTTCCACTATGACTATACCGAAAATCTACTATGGCTAAAACAAAAATCAGTTAAATTCCTACACAAAACACAAATACGTAAATGCATTGAAATTCAGCTCTATGCATATAATGGACGAATGGTACATTTTGCTAAATGTGTACAATATTTTGCACATTTGGCTGCACTGTCTAGAATTTTAACAATACACTACCTTAAAAATTGAGTTTTGTGCACTAGTGCGAAAAAAATACAGAGCACTGCCTTAATGAACCACGCCAGTATCTGTATAAAATGATCTCGAAAAACCAAAACCGAAATCAGCATGACCGGACCAGGAATCCTACCCTAATCTTTCCGAACATAAGTTTAGCATGCTATAGGTATGCCACCTCGACCTCACTCGGTATCATAAAAGATTAGGCCTACATCATAATTGGCGACATTAGCGCAAAAATAACATCAATACCGAATAAATAAGGTACATAGTATGTCCCACACAAAGATTACAGGCGTTAATTTGTTTTAAATATTAAGATGAGACAATGAGAAATATGGAGCCTAAAAAGAATTGGACATAACAAAAGATTTACCAGAGATATTTGTTTAGAGCTTTCAACTACGTCCACGTTCTTCTGGTGTCTTTGACTTTCGCTCTGCTTAAGTCACACCATTTTGCACCCAAAACTACATTACATACTCTACATTTCACTTTTGAACTGCCTTCATACCAGCTGAACTCACTTTGAAAAAATGTCTTTGTTCAACCATTTTTCGGTAAACAACTGTTTTCTTGACTTTTTTCTCAGTCTTTTGCAACTCCCCTCTGCACTCACATTTATTCTTGACGGCAGAACTTACGCCCACTTTTTCACTTGTCATTAATAACAAACGTCTTGGTGAACTGAAACTACATAAGCCAAAACTTATGACTAGTCTGATATCAGATGAGTTTCTGGGAAAATCGTGAGTAGATTGTGATTGCAAGCAGGAAAGTTGGGACGGTAAGAAATTCGATACACCGCCGACCAGTATTCATGCCTCATTCCCATGCCGTCTGGCTTATCAAAACGTTGATACTTTATCTGTGTTTCCAGATTTCACCGCTACAACTCGTCAAAATTCTGCTACGGTTGGCAATATTGGCACTGCATCTCCAAGCGTCTGCAGCATTTTGAAGTGTTGGCGCATGCGCAGATTTTTGTTCTGTCCAGACATAGCCAATAGAAAAACATGAAAGTAGCCGAAGTGGTTCTACCACCTCGACTACGCTATGACCTTAAGAACACAGGACATCACACTACCCTTATACTGTAATGGATAAACATTGGCAGATAGTTCCCCGGGTTTTTATGACTTATGACCAATTCCTGCACATTTCCCACTGTAAGTAAATTCCCGTACATTCCCACTTGTCCTGTATTTCCCGGCCGCTGGACATCCTGTATACAAACTTTTACGTTATTTCATTTTTCATTAAAATTTTTATAAAACATTTTTCACTGTAACTTCCTACATTTTATTCGAGGAGCGGGAGACGTATGGAAAGACAGACGGCTCTGCGGTGATAGTTATCACTTATATGTTGACGGCACGGAGGCGGCCTAACACAGTAAGACACATGCACTACATGCATTCATTGGAGATTTCTAAAGTTCTTTTCGTCTAATTTTTTATTTTTTCATGACTGTGGCTTACCATTTGATGGTAACGCTGTATGTTGTTGTTTGCTCACAGACTTTTTTTAGAATTACCTTAAATTTTGATGCAACATGCCCGAGTATTTAACTTCTTTTTCTGGTGGGTGAAAAGGAGGGGGGCATTAAAAATATGAAGTTGGATTCAACAAAACGTCGATTTAAAGTAAACATTTTCAGGTCCCAAAACATTTAATTAAATTGGTGTTATACTGTAATACAGTCATGTTCATACATCTCTGAGAGAAACGTAAGATCAAAATGTTTATTATATAGGTATTTCAGGTTAAACTATACCCAATCTGCACATAAGAAATAATTTACTAAATGAGAAACGAAGGGAAAACATACAGGGAAGTTGCACACAACCCTACTTAGAAGATGCAGCTGTTTAGCAATGAGCAAAGACTACGTTTACAGGCACTACAATGTTAAATATTGACAGTAAAGTTGTCTTTCCAACCTGAATCCACCGACTTGGAGCCAACACCATTTTCTTCAGCCACTATGGCTTCGTCTGCCTTGTCCGGTGACTCCGATATCTTCGACTTGCCTTTCCGCACCTTTCTCGCCTGCTTGCGTTCTTTCTTCAGCTGGTACTTGGAAGGTTGCTGGCTACTAGATGAGCTTTCGAACACGTCATCCCTGTGGCTATTCTTCCGCCTCCATACTGGTGGCTGTGGCTGGTAAGCAACACACACAAGATACACATGTAAGTTGTAGTCATTCAATGCATTGCTACTATCAGGATGGACAGAGGGTGACAGACTTTGAGGAAAAGGACAAATTGTTGAACAAAACATGTTTTTGATGTTTTTGGCACACAGGCCTAAAGTGAATGTTACGTGACACCTACAGCTGAACTTTGTCTTGTATAAGTTTCTAAAATCTCACATAAGCGCCAGTAAACAGGGCACCACACAAGCTGGTGTAGAAATTTTTTTACAAGATACAAGCCACACTTGGTAGGTGTGCACAGCAAAAAATAATAGTAAATATTGACCTTAATTACACATTTTAACACTGTGTTAGTAATTCTTCATACAATACATGTGTTTCTTTAAAAAAACAAAATTTTGTTTGCAGTAAAAAACTTACCATGAAGTTTTGAACCCACACCCCTTAAATTTAAAGAGTCGCGCTATAACATATTCACCAACAAGATTCTATGATAGCCAGAAATCTGAAATATATAATTGCATGTACTGTACAGTACAGTACAATTTTGATCTGAGAACAGCCCAGGTTATCGAAAATTGTTTCGTCAGATCACTTGTGTTCAATCTGAGCAACCCATTTCTATACTTAAAAATTTTAAAAATTTTGTCCAAAGTTTTTTTTTTAATTGAAGTTTGTATGTATTTGAAAACAAGCTTTTAAAAGAAAATCTGATATAAGAGGCAGACCTCTTATGAATAAAACAATGCTTCGTAATTCCATATTTATCGTCTCATAGTTACCTATCTAAACATTTAAAACAATTAGTAATGCAATTACAGAGCTGATTGTGTTCATAAATGTACAGTAAAATATATCTAGTACTGTATTTTACACATAATAATTACTAAATTTTAAATACATAAATCTTAAGAATTAAATAATGCCAAAGAGGTATAAATAACTGCTTTTCATGCCAACAAAATGGACGACTTGAAATTAGGTGGAGCTCCAGTCTGGTGTGGGATACAATTCCTACCTCCCATGGATACCGCAACCGAACCTAATCTTCACACAGGCATTTGGCTTCACATGTCCAGAATGAGATTATGCGGAGACAATGTATTATTTGTTTGGAATTTGCCGCTTTTTCAAGTAAACACTGATCTTATGCATTTGTTATCTTAACCACAAAACGAAACTAGTATTTTTTTAACTTGCGTGCAAGTCTACGAGTGCACTTGGTTTATGCCATCAACCAACAAACCAGTATGCTTGTAAACAAACTTTGTTTCTCACAATACTCTCCACCTGCAGTGTGACGTCAGAGGGCATGTACCTCAAGTTGTCCATTCTCTACCATATGCCATGGCTACGGTTAATTCTACTACAGGTTAGAAATAAAATGTGTTTTCTTATGGAAGAGTTTGGCACAAGAAAAAATTCTGCCATTAGTTTCGCTGCTGTCTCTAACAGACCTGTGAAATACAAAACTGTAGAAAAATTAAACTGAAATAGGCTTAGAAATGACAGAAGTCATTTAATTTAATTTTAAAATGAAAATAAGCCAATTTCACATTTTAAATTACCAACTTTAAGTAACTTAAAAGTTAGGAAAGTACTGTGACTGTTCAGTTTGCACCCACTACCGATACCAGAGCACAAAGCATCAGAAATGATCAGTGTGCCATACTTTCAACATTGATCTTTCTAACCTGCAATAGAATCAACCTTAGCCACAGCTAATGTGTAACTAAAGTGTAACATCCCAGGGTGCACACCATGCATTACTGTGCAGCGTGCCGTACAAATTTCATTAACGACTGCGTACAGTTACACTGCCTTTTACAGAGCATTTAACATAACTATGTAAGTAATTATTAAATACGTAGAAATTTTAAAATAAAATTATTTTTGTTGAAGTATACAATCTCTGTGAAAGTAATATAAATCTCTAGTGCCAAGTATTTTTAGCGAACAGTAATGAGTGCAGTGTACATAATGCTGTGGACTTGCAAATGGCAAATTTACTTCACCAGATTATACTACTGTGATCATTTTCATATTACAGTAGACAATTTTTGATCTCTTAGAAATATTATCAGATTATACTACTGTGATCATTTTCACATTACAGTAAACAATTTTTGGTCTCTTAGAAATATTATCTATCATTATACATATATAACAATTTGACTCGCCACAGCCGCATAGTTCCTTTTTGCCTCCTAATGGCCTCTTGACTGTGCGCGCTGCCCTTCCCCCCCTGCTTCCATCACCTACATATCACCTGGATCGCCAGTAGGGCTGCCCCTAAGTGAACGCCGTACACGCAACCTTCTGAGCAGCTCGCCCAATAGGACAGATGATCCAGTCATCCCTCATGGCTGGCAGACATCATGTCCGTGCACCTCCATCCCTGTGAGAAGGTGTGCCAGCGGTAGCACCGGTCACTTCTCCGCTCACCCCAGGCCGGCACGCTGGTATATAATATGCAAGCAGGACAGTAAATCTTCATCAGTTGACATCTTGTTGACGATCACATCGGCACTTGTTGCAGTCTGTGATCAAGCATCCCTCCACTGATTGTCCGCCGACCTTCAACTTGGAATCAGTGCCCGTGCTACTGGACACCTTCGCCACCACCTGCACCACACCACGAAGACACCCGAGCAGGAGCTCAGGGCCACCCTCGGCCACGTGTTTGTATCGGGATTGGCAGTGGTCTCTCTCCCGTCAGGACACCTTGAGAACGGCATAGGCTGGGGCTGCTCACAGAAATAAAAATAGTTCCACTGAGCTTTGCGTTCGTCCTTCAACCCTAGCCTCCCTACGACACCCCTCCGCCCCCCATCAGCCCTTCCTTGGATCCAATATCAACTCCTCTGACTGCAGAGTTTGTCGATAGGTTCGCATCTTGCTGCCCTTAAGGTACCCTGGTCTCACCTTTACCAAGTAAGGAATTGCCGGGACTGAGCAGTACCAGTCGCTAATCACTCCGGAGGTTGAGAGGTACGTAGCTGTCCAAGGCGTTTCCGTTGGGAAAGGCCCTCTGTGAGGAGAGCTGTCGGCCCTGCTAGTGTGTCAATTGTCATAGCTAGTGCTACGGCCCTCACAGCCCACGGGACCTCTCGACAGGCATTGGCACCGCATCAGGGTGCCTTGCATCTTTCCTTTGGAAGTTGCTCACCGAAATATTTGTTTCCACTTTCGAATGTAGAGAATAGGAGATTTTACTCACATTGAACCCAACAAAGGATACCCCTTTGCCTAACCCCAAGAACCTGACTCCCTGGCATTGGGCCAGAAGGCGGCACAGGCAGACTATCACCTCGGCCATCAGAAGGCAGTCGGACGAGGTGAGGTCCGCTGCCAAGGTCTACGAGCAGCTGAAGGCGGAAGGCGCTCGAGCCAGACTCACCCCAGCATCTAAGCCCTCACCAGGAGGAAGCTCAGCTGTCCCCCACAACAACTTTTCCAAGGACTCTTCTTCTACGAAGAGTATAGTTTCTGCTGCCTCAACAATCCCAGGGTTATATCTCCTCTACCTTCTTCTCCTGACGGGAAGGCTCTGCTCCCGAGTTCATCCGTATAGTCAACCCTGTCTGCCTCAACCATCCTCGCTCCAACTTCCACGGTACCATTTCCAACCTACCACCCTCTAAACACCTTCGCCCCCTCCCATTTCTTAACTAGATCCCCAGGTCATACGTCCCTCCGCTGCGCCAAGAGCGCAGAATCACAGAGGTAAGCGTATATGCCCGATCCAAGTACCATTGGCTCAGGGAAAGCTACCACCGCTAGTTCCCAGTGACGGAGATCGCACTAGCTTCGCCATCTATTGAGGGTTGGGGGGGGGGGGGAAGCGGGGAGAGAATTTGACACCCCAACCAGGCAGGAGCTCGCCGGCGAATTGTACCTCACTTCCACCCAACTTGTACTGCATCAAATTTTCTTTACATTTTCAATGTTTGTTTTGTTATTTTACCTTTATAAATTCATAAGCACATTTTTATTAAATTTTAGTGTTATACTGTATTCCTTGAATTATTTGGTCCTAGTGGTCCCGCAAATGTATATTCATTAATTTCTACTGCAATTTTCAATTTATTTCACAGTTACAGCTTACTAAATAATGGTACACTAAACCCCCGATTTTACGAACCCTGGATTTAACGAAGGTAGCGATTCTACGAATACAATCTCAGGAACCCTAAAAAAATAACAAAATTATGTAACAAAAAAAAAAATTGTAAGGAATTACGTTGACAATGAATAAAACATACTGTATCTAATTCACGGCATTAAAATATGAATTGTAGAGTTGCAGTTATGACTTGGCAAGTCACAATAATAAAAATAAAACAAAAATAGCGAAAATCCATTAAAAAATGCGGCAGTGACAGTTCGAAAACTGCGCGGCGCCGCTTCCTGCGCCAAGCCGGCCGGCCAGTCCAGTCTCCAACTACGATGTATTAGGATCTATATTGAGGTCGTACTATACACGCAAAGTTCCAGCGCATGCGCATATGCTCCTTCTAGGCTGTTTCACGGCGTCTTATATCTCTCTCGTCTCGCGCCGAATGAGTTTACTTTTTTACACGAACCCTATAAATAATAGCGTGACATTTTTCTTTATTGCGTTAACACCATACGTACTTAAAACAATTAACTTGGCGCATAATTTGCTTAAACAATGCGTTGCGTGTCGTAAAACGTGGGTTTCACAAGTGAGCACGATAATAGCGCTACCTATTTTCCAAGTGTAGAAACATTTTGTCTCCGGGTATGTCGAACTTGGAAAATAAATAGACGTTCGTGTATTACGTAATCCCGGAACTCCTAATTTATTTTTACCGCATACACTGACTGTGAAAATTATTATTTTCAATCACTTATACGTGTAATTCTCGACGATTTTAGGTAAGAACGTCACAAAATGGCGTTTTTGGAACAACGTCGGTATATGCTACGGTGCCGCTATCTATCTTCCATCTTGTGAACGTTCGTACAGTTGCGCTATCTGTCCACTCTGCATGCTACTAGTATCTACGTTCTCGTACAATTCAACAACGTCGAGGGAATGTTTTTACGTTAAGGCCCGTTCTACAGTGAAACGGCAACGTAAGCAAACGGATACGCAACACGCAAACGAAACGAGCACACGGAGTGAAATACGTTTTCTATTCTACAATGCATGAAAACGCATTCGTAAACGTACGGACTTGCAACCTATGAAACGAAAAATAAGGTATTTCTCGTGTAAATTTCCGACATTAGGAAAATTGTTTCACTTTTATTTGTAGTTAAGTATGTTATAAATATTATTGCAAGGTTTGTACGTGTCTTCTATGGAAATATAAATTTTAACAGCAGCATAATTTTAACGTAGTAATTAACCAACAATATTTTACAACGCAACATTTTTTTTTTCGTATGTTTAATTATACAAATGGTACTTCACGAAAAGTGTTCCGTAGTATTTTAGTCACAAATAATAATCGTAAATACAGTGCACGAAGGTGTCTTTAATTGTTAACCGCGAAAACTCAACGTGTAAAAGGTTTGTAAACAAACATGGTGGCGAAATATGAAATGCTCGATTGCTATTGGCTAAACGCAAGCACGGATACGTAAGAGTTCGGAGTTGACCAACTCTCTTGCGCTTCCGGATGCGTGTCCGTGTCCGTTTACGTCCCATTGTAGAAGACACGCGGAGTGTCTTGCGTTTGCGTTTTCGTGATACGTATGCGCTTGCGTTTCACTGTAGAACGGGCCTAAGTTATATAAAACAGCGCAATGAATAAATACATCCGCTTATTCCTTCTTTCTTTGGTGTATAACTTACAAGGCCATTTTACTAGTAAGGAATTCCTACTGGTTTTTTTTTATTAAACGCTACGCAAATCGGACTATTCGCGCGTGAGAAGGCAATCGAAAGTTCGGTTTTCTCATTTTTTTAGGACAAAGGTCGATCATATATATTGTTCAGCGGTGTTCTTTTGATCGTAAGACGTCTGCCTATTGATATAAATTTATATTTCAACTATCACTTGCTTTATTTTCCCGTTAAATGCTACGGGAGTCGGGCTATTCGCTCGAGAGAAGACACTCGGAATCTCGATTTTCTCATTTTTTTTTTAGGAAAAGGATTGGTCATATCTATTGTTTAGCGGTGTTCTTTTATCATAAGACGTCTGACTATTGATATAAATTTATATTTAAACTATCACTTGCTTTATTTTTCCGTTAAATGCTACGGGAGTCGGGCTATTCGCTCGAGAGAAGACACTCTGAATCTAGATTTTCTCATTTTTTGGGGACAAGGGTCGGTCATATCTACCGCTCAACAGTGTGACGTCTGGCTACTGATATCAATTTATGTTTACATTATTACGTTAATTAATTTCCTGCAAAACGCTACGGAAGTCGGGGCCTAGAGACACTTTGCAGAAAAAATGCAATTTTAAAATTTTCTGTTAAGTTGGGGGGGGGGGGGGCAAAAATAAGCCGCTATCGAATTTACGAAGGTAGCGATTTTACGAATGCGATGAGAGGAACCGTGAGTATTCGTAAAATCGCGGGTCTAGTGTAGTAACTTGTGACCTTACTGCATGTACACTAGACCCCTAATTTTACGAACCCTCAAAAAATAACAAAATTCTATGACAAAAATTGTTTAAGGAATTACATTGACAATGAATACAGGGTGGCCACTCATTGCAACAAAGAAAATTCCCTGATTTTTCCCTGATTTCCCTGATTTCCCTGATCGAAAATCAAAAATTTCCCTGATTTTTGCAAGTATGAAAAGAACATTTTGGCATTTCATTCAACACATTTTCCAATCAAGATAAATATTTTAAGACATTTTTGACACTACTGTCATTGAACTTGACAAAACATTCATCAGAAATAACTACGAACTTGACAAAGTAGTATAATCACACCTACTTAGCGGTAATTTTTTCAATAAAAATGTTATAATGCTCTCAAAATGACATTATATTCCTTACTGTGACTTTTGCGGTAGCTCAAAATGAACTACGCAAGAAAATTCCCTGAAATGTCTCAGATTAACCAAAAATTCCCTGACATTTCCCTGATATTTCCAGGTGACCACAATTTCCCTGATAATTCCAGGTTTTCCAGGTGGGTGGCCACCCTGTGAATAAAACATATATTATCTAATTAACAGCAATAAAATATGAATTGTAGAGTTGCAGTTATTACTTGGTAAGTCACAATATTAAAAATAAAACAAAAATAGTGAAAATTCGTTAAAAAATGCGGCAGTGACAGTGTGAAAACCGCGCGGCGGCGGCGGCGCCGCTTGTGCCAAGCCGGCCGGCCTGTCTCCATCAACTACGACGTAACTGGATCTATATTGAGGTCGTACTATAGCCGCAAAGTTCCACCGCATGCACATTTAACTGTGGTACAGCCTCCTTCTAGGCTGTTTCACGCTGTCTTATATCTCTCTCGCCTAGCACCGAATGTGTTTACGTTTTTACACGAACCCTATATATAATAACTTGAAATAATTTTTTCTTTATTGGGTTAACACTATACGTACTTAAAACAATTAACTTGGCGCATAATTTGCTTAAAATGTGTTACTTTGTGTCGTAATACGTGCATTACACAAGTGAGCACGATAATAGTGCTACCTATCAGCTACGTGTAGAAACATTTGTCTCCAGTATGGTTATGTCGAACTTGAAAAATAAATAGACGACCGCGTATTACGTAATCCCAGAACTCCTAATTTATTTTTACCGCATATAACTGGCTGTGAAAGTGATTATTTGCAACCAGTTATACACGTAATTCTCACGATTTTAGGTAAGAATGTCACAAAATGGCATTTTTGGAATATTGAACGTAGGTACATGCTACGGTGCCGCTATCTATCTTCCATCTTGTGAATGTTCGTACAGTCGCACTTTGCGCTATCTGTCCGCTCTGCACGCTACTTACATGTATGTTCGTGTACAATTCATCAAACGTAGAAGGATTGTTTTAACATTAAGTTATATAAAACTGCACAATGAATAAATACATTAGCTTTTTCCTTCTTTCTTTGGTGAATAATTTACAAGGGCATTGTGCTAGTAACGAATGCCAACTTTTTTCCATTGAACGCTACGGAAATCGGGCTATTCGCTCACAAGAAGGCACTCGACGGCTCGGTTGTCTCATTTTCTTAGGACAAGGGTCGGTCATATTTATTGTTTAGCGGCATTCTTTTAATTGTACATCTGCATATTGATGTAAATTTATGTTTTAACTATCACTTGAGTTATTTTTTCGTTAAATGCTACGGAAATTGGGATATTCGCTCGAGAGAAGACACTCGGAATCTCAATTTTCTCATTTTTTTAGGACAAGGGCCAGTCATACATATTCTTTAGCGATGTTTTTTTGATCGTAAGACATCTGCTTATTGATATAAATTTATATATCAACTATCACTTGCTTTACTTTTCCGTTAAATGCTACGGAAGTCGGGCTATTAGCTCGAGAGAAGACACTCTGAATCGCGATTTTCTCATTTTTTGGGACAAGGGTCGGTCATATCTACCGCTCAACAGTGTGACGTCTAGCTGCTGATATCAATTTATGTTTACATTATTAGGTTAATTAATATACCGCAAAACGCTACGGGAATCGGGGCCCGACTAGAGACGCTTTGCAGAAAAATGCAATTTTAAAATTTTACGTTATGGTCGGGGGGTGAGGGTGGGGAGGAATAGGTCGCAATCGATTTTACGAATGCAATGAGAGGAAACGTGAGTATTCGTAAAATCGGGGGTCTAGTGTATACAGATTATATTAACCAGCAATCATGGTGGCAATACGTACAAATAGAACTATCACAGAAACAATCCCTCAAAGCACACTTTTTCCATACTTGGAGAGAAATAGGTACTCTTGTGAAGCAATTTTTTTGGTCTTGGTTTTATGTTAAGATACTTTCCATTTTTGTTTAGATACCTTCCGTTTTTGTTTAGCTACCTTCCATTTTTGTTTAGATCCCTGTGTAAGTAATTCTTAACCCTAGATGTTATTGAATTCTAGTTTTGTAAGTGAAGAAGGCTTTGGCCGCCAGGTTGCATGGTAAAGTGACAGCCGTAAGACTAGGGTGAGGCATTGTCGATGGTCCCAGCTGCGGCTCATTGTCAACTGGTGGTGAGTCATCCGGGTCTTCGGAGCTGATGACAGCCCCTTCGTCGACTAGCATGATGAACTGGACTGGCGGAAACACTTGGCAATGATAGTTTTATTCAGTTTTCCAACTGGCAACAATTTCCTCTATAGCCTTAAAAACGTCCCACTTAAATTCCTTCCTTATTTCCATTTTGAACACCATGTTCCGCACAAGCATCTCCCGAAACTTCAGCTTCACCTGTAAAAGTATCACCTGGTCTAGAGGCTGAAGCAAGCTGATAGTGTTTTTCAGAAGGAATAACAGCTCGATGTTTCTGAGGTTGTCAAGCTCAAGATGTACGAAGCAATTGTCGACGACATTTCTGTTGGCGGCACCCATTTTCACGTCAAATCTGCAAACCCACCTCGTGAACACTGCAGGGGTCATCCATGCCTTCTTGTTCCAGTCATAGACCCATGGGATACAGTTTCCTTTGAAGCCTCTTTTGGTTTTTAGAATTTCCCGATCACGAGAGGCTTCATTTTGTCGCTTCAGATCATGCTGCAATACAAAAGGACAGTGAAGCGCTCCCTGCTCCTCTTCGCACTCTTGCACGTGTCTCCCTTCACTGCTAGTGTGCAATCTGGCATGAGATTATAAAAAATCCCCAGTTCATCAGCAATATACATACATGTTGTGAGCCTCTTAGCGTTTGAGAATGTTCTGGAGTATGGGCAACCACTTATCACTGATTCTGGATTAACTGACGCTCTTTCACTGACGACCTTGTAACTTGATATTCCTTAACACACTTTTAAACGTTCCAGCCACCCACTTGAAAATTTTAGGTTAACACTTAACCTCAGGCAGATTTTGTAATATAATCCATCCGAACCATTCTAGCAATGCCGCCTCTAATTCTGTGTGAGCCGTGCGTCTCAGATGTTTTAACTGAACAATGCTGCCTTCCCTCTGTACTAGGTTTACAATCTCTTCTCTCATTTTTAAATTGGTGAACAAAATAGACTTCGGGATGCCCTGCTGCAGTGCAATTTCAGTTTTTGAAGTCTTGTTTTCATCGGCTTGCTGGATGATATCATACTTCATGAGCGGCAAACTGCCTCGCTTTCCACTCATTTCTTTAAATCGCAAGCCCATATAAGATAAAACCAAAGAGTCACCAACTTTTCACCAAAATCAAGGAAAAGTGTTTCCAAATCCAAATAAAACAGCACGGGTCGTCACAATTGTACATAAAATCAAGCCCAAAACGTGAGTCCAAAATACGTGCGTAAGTTGTCATGACTATTGTTACAAGTTGGGGCTAGGTATGTTTGGGGATTGAGGTCTTTGATAAAATAAAGAAAATTAATAAAGCTAACCTACTTTATTTACAACTATCTATTCAAAAAAAGACTATGTCTATAATGATTAATCACAATACATGTCAAAAAAAAAAAAAAACTACTATTTACATACAAGTTATAAAATCTAAATAATAAATCTATATATGTTCTCTGTACATGGAAAGTCTTTCCAATCACTCACAATGATAGACCCAATGAATGAGCACAGATGAACCTTTTATGGCCCAGAAACACTTTCCCACTGCCCTCGAACACTTGTCGCAACCCACTCGTCACTATCACTAACTCACACCAGGCACCTGCCAGCCAAAAACTCCCTTGCCCCTGCCACAGCTCCCCCTTATATAACCACACCGAAGTCTCGAAATCTCTCAGCAAGTCTTTAATCGCAAACCTACTGGCAAGGTGTCGCATCAGGGTCAAGCACCACCCTGGAAGATAGAGCACAAACAGGAATACTCTAGACCATGATATCTTCTTCTGTTACTCAATATTGGGTGCAGGTGGACACCAGCGCACATGGGCGGCACAATGTACGCCGAACCTCTTTGTTATTGCCACCAACATATCAGCTTACACTGCTCTCCGATTATAGCGGCGTGTAGATGGTTATTGTGGCATCACTCAAGGTAATACAATCTGTACAGAGCACAAGGAAGTCTTTTAGCTCTGCCATCACTGTTATCTTCTTTCGCCACTCAGCCAGATAGTCACTGCGCCATGGAGTGGGTAGGAAGGGGAATGGTTTGGCTATGCCGCCACTGTATCGTATTACACCGCTCAGCCAGATAGTCCAATTGATATAAGTCGTCAACAGTACAAAAAACCACGAGATATCCAATAACAGCGCACAAATCCAATCCGCAAAAGACAAGCAAAGAGTGAGTGAGAGTAATACTTCCATGAACAAGCGAAAGATCATTATGGCAAGACAATCCGTCATGTCGTGCTCATAAATATTCCGTGGCTTTGTTGAAAGGGAGTGAGCAGAGTCACTGCTTATTGGCTAGCACCAACAGCTAGGAAGGAGTGGCATCTATTCTTAGACGTGCGCTACTTACAGTACAGTGCACCGTAAGAAAAATGTAGTGCAGCGCAGCCATAAAAAGTGCAATAGACATAGGTATTTTTTAACCAATTTTCTTCCCATTTTCAATTTCTTCGGTAAGAAATTTTTTACGGTTCTTTGAGACGCAATTGTAATAGAGAGAGGGTCGTAATAGAGGGGTTTTACTGTACTTACTTACTAGAAAAAATTGTGAATAAAAATTTACAGGTACATAGGCACTACTGATTATCAGAAAACCCATCAATGCAGTAGTTTTCCAAGTTCCATTTCGCTTGACGATTTTGTTTTCAGTTTCTCCAATTTGTACTGTAAAAAATCTCAATTTTATTGTTTTGCTGAAATTTTTTAATATTTGTGAAGTAGAAAGTGATTTACAGTAATGAAGGAACAATCTTGTTGCATTTCCACTGCTGTTTATTACAGTTGCAGTGTTTACAAACTCCATTTTTATTTTGCGACATACATAGATATGCTACATTTAAAAGGGAGAGTCCAGCGCGAGACAAATACACAAGATAGCGAACTGTTAAACTAGTAGCTCCATGATGTTTCACTTTCATTCCAGCTAAAATTTTGGTACTAAGTATAATCAATTATAGCTGCAACCATTTTGTTCTAATAGTGTCATAATACTTTGAACGTAGTTAACATCTCTGGTGAAGAAACGTAAACAAAAATTGCAGTACAACGATTATGCGATGAAAAGAAAAATGAGGAACAGCACCATGAAGGTTTAAAGTTATTCTGTGAATGTGTCATCAGGTTTATTAACAATGATCAACATCTTAACGTTTGTAATTGTTCACTGTTAGTGAACAAATTGAAACTGAGTACTGTATCAAATCATTCTCCATGCAAATTAGTAAAGTGTGTAAAAAACTAGTGCAGATCGTACATTCACACGGCCGGCCGAGCTAGAGAAGTAAAAGAACTGCAAAACAAAGGAAGTAAAGTTATCATCACATCCCATCTGCTAAGCGTGAGGAGCTGTGACTAGGTAGTGGTCAAAAAAGGCACAAGTGACGCAGGTTAGACAAGTCGTGTATGTTGTTTTCAAACTAACCAGTTTCCAGATGGGTCCTTGCGTACACATATTATCGTACACCTGAATGTGACCACTCGCTGCTGTAATGTAAACATAGACAAGGTCCACAGGAGGCAAATAGTTTAATCAAAACACATGTTGTTTCAGCCACAATTACCGTTGCCGGCAAAGTTTGTGCCTAATACAGAAATATGTCGACGAAAAGTCTAATATGTCAACCATGACATACATTCATTCAGAATGTATGTGCCTATTGAAATAAATTACTATTTCAATTAACAACATTGTGATAGTAACCTGTAAATAATTTTGAAACGCAGACACTGCTGGCACTTAATTTACATTGCGGTAATATTCATGTTTCATTATCATGAAATCACGCTTGGTGTTGAGCTACAGAAAGGTCATATATCCACTTCCAGTGCATCTATTTATTTAAAATACTTAACTCTATTGAAAAATATTACTATTTCAATAAACTTTATTGAGGCATTCTTGCAAATAACATCCCGAAATTGATGTTATGGGCTCAAGAATTTATGCTACAGGCAACATTTAAGATTAATATTAAACCTAACTAAGGTCGTAGATCCACTTCAATGGCTAACTTTTAAAAACTATATGTGTTTGCTTTTCAACATAAAAACACGAAATTTTTGCACCAACCACGAGTGAATGCCAATTCAGTGATAAAAAACAGTAAATTTAGACATTTTAGAGGCCGGGGTTCGCTGAAAATTGGTCAAAATTCTAATAACAACCCTTCCAAAATAACGACGCTATTCCCGAGAACCATAAATGGTCGTTGAATCTGGAGTTGACTGTAAATGCAATATACCTTCACGTAAATAAGACAAGCCGTTCTGTTGTGATCTGTATATGCTTCACCCAGGCGAGCAGGATGAATCGCGCATACAGCCCACTAAGAGCAAGACAAGCGAAGGCCAGCCAGCCGCTCTTCCCTCTCCTATCCTACACAACCAGACAGAGAGCAATGCACAATGGCACCAGCACATGCGTCTAGGCATACAAGGGTTTTCAACAATGTCAACACCTTACGACACACACATAATAAAATCTCAAATACAGTAAGAAGTTCACTTTTCAATACTGTAATTAAGTCATATGATTTTTCCACACTAAGTTAATGGAAACAGGCATGTCGCAGTGCGTTTTGTCTCTTTTTGGTGACGAGAGACAGAAGATTGTTTTTACAGCATAGTTTTTTTATGTGGAGGCATCTGACTATAGAAATTATTTGTATTTAATTTAAAGGTTGTATATATATTTTACAGTACAGATTGACTGAATTAGCCCAAAATGTCCCTATTCCTCTACTACGACCCTTCCATATTTACGACCCTTTTCCCGTAAACCATGAGGGGTTGTAACAACGAGATTATAATGTAATTATTTCTGGTGCTATGAGTTGAAAAAGATACTAAGCATGAATGTATTACTGATTTCAAGTGTTATTCTAGATATTCTGCCCTAACAGAATAATTAGTTTCTAAAATAAAATAGTCACAATATAAAAAAAATTACAGTGATTACCGGTACAACAAAACATTAGGCAGGACAGCATTCTAGTTATGATTACAACCACCAGTTGTCGATGGAAATATTTTCATGATTTCTTCCATTTTGATGAGGTGATTTCGCTCACTTTTTCGTTACTTTTCATTTCATCATAAATATTGCTAATTTTGTAAACGTCAAACAAATATTTTGGAGGCAACGAATGTGCCAAGTACAGTAAACTCTTGCCAGTCCGTAGTTCGAGAATCCATGGTACTCAAAAATCCGTGGTTTTCTCAAAGCAATGTCCGGTTTGTTTATTGCAACATGTTGCGCCGTGCTGCACTGCACCTAGCTTCTTCGCGTTTGTGCTGCGCTGTGCCGCGCTGCTACAGTAGCAAGCATCTAACGGTACTAGTAGCAGCAGATGCGGCAAGCCCAAGGTCAACGTGTCTTCCCGGAACACAACAAACCGATAAGACGTGCACGGACACTGCTCAGGGTATTTGGTACAGTTGTCTGTTGTGAGAATGGCGCCGGTAAGAAAAAAGAAGCACGCAACGTTAACACTAAAACAAAAGTTCGAGATTTGCAAGAAATTGGAGCGTGGTGTAAAAGTTTCTGCAATCAAGAAAGAGTATGGCATCAGCGAGACAACTGTATACGGCATTAAAAAGAGTAGCACCAAACAGCAAGTCTGAGAAACGATTTAATGAGCGCAAAACACTCCAAACGGCCAAACTACAGGATTTGGACAGTGCACTGTACAAATGGTTTTCGTTAAAACGGTAAAAAAAAAGGTAGTGGAGATGAAGATAACGATAGTAACAAAGCAGATGTTACGTGGCGTGCCGCCGCTGCTGCTTGGAACACGCTAATGAAATTTTCAGAAAGAAAAAAAGACTGTTACCCTGTGTCGGAGGTAATGCAATGTCATATCCTGCATTCTACCTTCCTTCACAAAAGAAGACAGGCCATCAAACAGACATCCTCACTCACGTGGTGGGACTATCGACACAGTAACATCGTGAGCCGACTGCTTACACCTCATGTGCTGTTAATTGCAACTCTAGAATTAATTAAAGTCTACTTTTTTGTGTTTCCTTAGTTTAATGTGTGTGCAAGCTATTTGGCGTAAAAGTGTATAAATATTACTAATCTGTGCATAAAGTGTTAAATTTTTATTTTTTCGTGCCTTGTTTGGAATAATCAATGATTGCGGTAAGTAAAATTTAAGGTATTGCTATGTGCACTGTAGTTTACTTTGCCGGCACACAGGCGGAGAAGGAAATAATAATCGCTGTTTGTGCCGCTCTGTGACAATGACAAGTTATTTACGACTTGACGGCTCGCAGCCGGCTGCCCGTGCCCAGAGAAGGCCGGCCAATGTTGCCAAATGTGTTCGAGGTGCCGTTTTTTATTTCAAACCGTGTTGGCTTATACCTGTAAGTCCTTAATTTACGTAAAAACCACGATGTTTATCAGGACGAAGTAAATCGGGGACTTACAAGTATATGAAACTTTTTTTTTTTTTTTAAATTTGCAGATTTTTGTTAAGGAAAATACAGTATTTCAAAAATCCGTGGTTTTCAGAAATCCGAAGGTCGCAAATCTCCGAGACCCCCGGATTTGTGAGAGTTTACTGTATAGTACTTTCTGTCAAACATTTAAATAAAATGACAATCTTTACACAAATATGTTGCGTGTTTCAAGATCTACCCATTTGTTACATACAGATTAGAATTATAAACACTCCAATACATATGAATGGAATGGGGGACAATACAATTTAAAAACATAACATTTGTCGCACGAATAACCTATTATCAGACAGTTTCTAAAAAAACGCAGAAAATTCAGTAGGCCTACTTAAAATTAGGTTATGTTGAACCTCCTTAACAATTTAACCACCAACTACATAATTAAACTGTGAGATAAATGTATTTACGTAAAAATTTATGCAGTGGCGTCTCGTCAGGGTAAGCAAGGCAAGTAGTACTTGCCCAGGCAGCTTCCTGACAATTCTCTGATTATAATAAATATCTACTTGCAACTTTGATCTACTAGAAGCTAACTATGACTCGTGCAAATAGGTGTACATATCTTATACGAATTGTGCTCGGATTACGTACAACACTGTCGATTGTAAGAAAAAAAACTATTAAACAACGAAAGCAAGGTGTTTAAAATCGCTTCCAGTGGGTAGTTTGCCGCGATAGTATTTGTGTGAATGAAGAGATTGGAGAGGTGGCCAGGCGGAAAGAACATGAGAGGGGATTGGCTACGTGACGCTGTGTTAGAAGCTACGGTTACAAAGCTTTCTCACCGAAGTGATATGAATTTAGCCGAACCTAGCAGAACTGCTACTTTAGTGTTTTGTTACCAGTTACTGTGATTTCAGGTAATGTATTACCGGTCAAGTTTTGTAACTTATAAGTTGGTAAACAGAGAGGTGAAGACTGTTTAAACTGACACTAGTAAATTGGAAATTTTATTTTCTATTGATAAGATAGGTCTCCGGTGATTATTCCAGAGCCATTACTGTAGTGGTTTTCTATAAACTTCAGTTGGCAACAATTGTCACCAGCAGTTGGTTTTACAAGTCACACAAATCCAATATGTTGGCAAGTTCCCACGTTGCACGGTAATACTGCCCAAGTGAATATTTTAGTTTTTTATTTAATTTATTTATTGTGAGTTGAAATTTACCATTATTAGCTGCGCTGTCTAAACTAGGGATAAAAAAGGTCTTGCGAGACTAAATTCGAAGATACATAAAATAAATGAAATGGAAACACGGATGCAAGTGTTGTGTGTGTAGATTACGTGCAAAATTTTTTCCGGCAGTGCTTTTACTTTTCAGCAAAGATGTGACATCAGCGAAGGTAGGTAAGACATCTGAACTTTGCGTAATTCAACATGTTTGTAATCTACCATATTTACTTGTGTACCGCACCTCCGCATGTATAGCCACCCCCCCCCCCTTAAAACCCCTCAATTTCTAAGTTGTAAATTACAGAAAAATTAATATTCAGTGTATAACCCCTCACCCCCCCCACTGCAAAAAAATTTATTTAAACATAAGTAATACAAACACGCAGCAACAGCTGGAAACATCTAGTTTGTTTGGCTTGGCGGCGGAGCGTAGCAACGGACAAGTTTATCTGACGTTGAGCGTGAGCCTGGGCAGATGGCTAGAAGCATGCAGGAGGATGAGGCGCAGGCGGGCTGGTGTGTGTGCGTAGGCAGGAGGGTGGGAGAAGTGGGCAGCTGGCCAGGCACGTGATGCTGCGTTACCATATTCTTCAGCAGTTATACAAGCTCTGCCGTGAGGCAAGGAGTATGTAAGGGTTCTGTGAGGTACACCCGTGTAAAGGCCATTGTTATCGGTAATTGTTAGCAGTAGTGGTGGCGTTCTTGTTTTCTTGTCAGTTTATTTAGTTACGTCGTTTGATAGTGGGAAAAAACGGTGCAGTTTCACTGCTGAATTTAAGTTAATAGTGGTGAAATATGATCAAGAACATTAAAAAAAAGTTCCTCGAGACATTTTGATGTTGACTGCAAAAGTGTGCGCATGTGGTGTCTGCAAGAAGAATAACTAAAATGTGCACCATAGGATAAGCGTGCTTTTCGTGGGAAATTGTGTATATGTATACCCACAGCTTGAAAATTAACTGTAGGAGTACATAATGAAAACGTGCAAATCAGGATTCGCTGTGACCACCAAAATGATCCAGATTGAAGCCAACAATATTGCAAGGTGGATAAGCACACGGTACACAGAGTTCAGAGAAAGTTACAGCCTTTATTTTTTTGTTAAGTTTAATAGCCGAAGCACAGCCATGTTCCTTAAAATAAAATCTTTAACTTTGAACCTTCCATTGTTTACAAACACAGTCGGCGCACTCCCGCGCTGTTACTATCAGTATCGACTACCGAGACACGTTAATTAGTTGTTGTAAGCATTTCTATTACAGCTTACTATTATTGTTTGTATTTTTGTGAGAGGTCACAGTAATAATCGGCATATAAAATAAATATGTAGGTAATTTGAGTGCTTACACATTTTTTTGGCAGTGATGGTAGTTGTCCCATGTACACCCCCCCCCTCCATTAACATAAATTTTGGACAGAAAAAAAGAGGACTGTACACGAGTAAATACGGTACTTAAAATTCCAAAATTTCTCTCCAAACAATTTTTTTGTAAACGTTGCAGAATTAATTTTGACAATGGTGTTTTGTGTTTAGTTCTCATAAACATATCTGAACTAACCTTGTGAGATGATTCTAGACTGCAATTTTTTTGTAGGCTACTTTTAAAATGGAACATTTTGGAAACCCAGTTGCCAAAAGAAGCCATACTAATACTATAACTAACACGGAAAACTATGCAATTTTGCAAAGTTAGTAGTATTACTAAGACTTCATTGGTAGCTGGGATTGCAAAGCTTTTCTTTGTAAAAATACAAAAATTGTTCAACAGTGTTGATGGCAGGATATTAAACGAAGGCTTTATGAGATTAATGATTATAATAATGAGCATGCTGTAACTCTACAACAAATGGCCTCGAACATCGGCCACATCACCTCTCGTAATTTCCCAACGCGCAGGGGTGTCATTTCAGGTGGGGGGGGGGCATTTTGTGTCGTTCTCCCCCCCCTCCTCACCAAATGAAGCCACTGCCAATACGGCATTCTGTAGATAATAGCATGACAATCTGACCCAACCTCTGGCTGGCTCCTTGGTTTAATCTTAAGGTATCAGGTATCCCGTCATATTGCCTTCACACATCCTGATAAAGAATCTTTGACGTGATACCCGATACCTTAACAGCTGCCATACAAGCCGTTACAAGTTCTGTTACATCAGTTGCTAAACTGGCTGCCCCACTCGTTACCAAGGAATATATTTTATATCAGTTTTAGTATTTCTCCCTTCATTAAAATATTCCGAGTTCTATGCCCCCCCGACGATTATTTCCCTTTTCAAAATCTGAAATCTTGGTAGTTCCAAATATGATTAGTAGCTTGCCTTTCAAATTAGGTAATGCATCACCACTGATTTTATGGTACCGCATCAGTAATAATTACTCGAAGTTACAAAAAAAGCCATAAAGAATAAAAAACTTAAAAAGCATAATCCACATACCTTGAATTTGCTCATTCATGTTTCGCCTCTAAATGTTCTATTTAAGACGTAACAATTTTACCCCTGTTTTCACTCTTATTTGTCGCCGGAAAATTTACGCTGGATTACATCATTCGTTCCTTGTATTTTACGCAATGCATGAAGAAAATTTACATTGTGTCATTTATCAAGACTCTGGCAAAATACATGTCACATCTTTACAAACGTAAATTTCTTTGTAATTAACGTTGCCACATTAAAACGTATAATATTAATTTTATCAGTACGAATTTCGAACAAAAATAAACAAGAATCACGTAAAACCAGGAAACAAACATGTTGCGTTACTTAACCTAAACAACCGCCATTTTCATGTCAATTTCGATACTCTCGAAACTCGCTTTCACGATTGAAAATCAATTTTGTCAATTTGTATAGTCGATATCTCGAATCAGATGTTAAGTTACTATGAAACCCGCCAAAAATTTTGCAATTATTTTGTAATTTCGCACATAATTGATGAAGTTCACTATTTCAAACAGAAGTGGCAAATTTCGCATAATTTCATGATTTCGCTCATCCCAAAAATTTCATGATTTCGCTCATTGCAAAAAACAGGTGCCTCTAGTTATGGCTAAGAGGAAAAGGGGGAGTAATGTTATGACTTTTAAACAGGAGCATAGGTGCCCAAAAATTGATTTCATCCCTACTAAAATGAGCAAATTTGCAAATGACTTGGGGCTATTATCAGCCATCTTATAGTCAAACAGAGCCGAGGCTTCAACCTTATTTACAGTGGATCTCTTACCTTGTCTGCAATGACTGGCAAGCTGAGGTCTAGGAAGCTTTCGACACGGTGGGAAGAGTGATGACAATCCTGGCACTGCACAATGCTTACAAGGTAGCCACGAAACACGTGCTCTGGGTAGAGCAGCAGTTCGCTGACCTGTGCACCGTACGCCCGTGCCTTCGCACGTAGCTCGTCTTCCACCTGGCTAGGATCAACTTTTTCAGACAATCCCAGTTCATGTAGTATGTACAACTGGTAGCGCTGAAACAACCACCACAACACTTACCTCCTTAGATCCAAAACGGACCCATTACTGCTTACTTTTAAACACTGCCAACCAAAATTTTTTCTCATCAAGTTCTACTGTAAAAATATTTTGCAGACCATGCAATAACTGGAACACGACTAGTGCACAATAAATCACCTATTTCCATAACATTATAATATGTGAAGTAAACTGAAAGCTTATATACAAAACCTAGACCCCCGATTTTACGAAGGTAGCAATTTTACTAATATACTCTCGGGACCCATAAAAAAATTGTAAAAAAAAAAAAAAAAAAAAAAAAGTTACAGTTGTTGAAAAATATAACATTCAGTCTGCGAGCACTACTTCGTTACAGTTTGTCTACCTCTCATTTCTTTATAATAAAGCGAAAGCCTACTCTTCGTAGATAAGAAGATGACAGCTAGAGTAACATGCTTGTCTCACGGCGGGCAGATGACACCCCAACCCCTACTATATACCTACCCAAACCTCAGCATGGGAAATAATTTGCAACAAGTTTCCAAGAAACTGTCAACCAATATTCTTACCCCCTTAGCGGAAATATATACCTAGGGGACATCCAACCTGTAACCCTCCCCTTCTCATAGCCCAGCTCGTTTTCACGTGTATACTAACACCAGTAAAGATAATATCTATTATCGTGTGCACAACAGAATTTTTTGTTCCCTGCCTTACCTGCACCCAACCACTGAAAATGACAATCACATGTCTTGCAAATTATTTATCGAGTTTTGGCAGTTTTAGTACAGTGGAACCTCAATGCATCGATCCCGCATATATCATTTTCCCGTGTCGATCGTTCATTTATATTGGTCCAGTCGATAAGCACACATAAACAATGTTAAATAATCCAGTTTTCTGTCGTTCTCGGTATGTTTGTTTTTCCGTACCGATCGCTCAAAATAATAGGGGTGGGCGAAGCTTCGAAATTTCGAAGCCGAATCGAATATTTTCATTATTCGATATATTCGAAATAAAATTTTTACTTCGAACTTCGAAAATATTACTACAATTTTCTGGTGGTTATAAGTCATCTTAAAAATTGTTGTTATTTGGCCAAAACTTGAAGATGGTGTCGAATTTACGTTATTATAAACGTTCAAAGATTTTATTTGAAACTAACCACACACATTGGCTAGTGGACCATGAAAACATAACCT